>PNEQ01010876.1:0-11580 GCA_003012365.1 Medauroidea extradentata
TTCATCATGTTTCGGATGTGCTGGCTGTCACGTCGGCCGTCCTCAAAGGGTTAAGACGCAGTTGGGACAGGTATCTATGACGTAGGTTCGGCGGTTTTCCCACTATGAGCCACCCGGGCTTTGAGTCATCGGCCAGCCTTCAAGGTGTTACGAAACAGCCGCCGACCACTGGCCTCCAGGAACATGGCACGCAACAATATATATATATATATATAAGGCTGTTCTATTTAAACTGGGCACTCAGCAGAACTAATTAAAAATATGTTTTATTGGGCCAATATACGTTCACACGTGAGAGTGTTGAAACCTTTACATTCGTTTTTAGTTACATGAAAGTTTTCGTATTAAAAATAGTAAAGATGGCTGCAAAACGGTTGAAAAGAAAGCTTTATGCAGTGCTCATTTTATCGTGAACGGTCTGTGTGTGTGTGTATGTATATATATATATAAACTCAGTCAGTTTTCCCGTAATGGCACTTCAAAGTCAAAATTTGCACGTTATTATTTCTTATAAGCCGCAGAAGCAATGAACATAATAAAGTGAAAAAATTCACACTGAATTTTTGTAATTTATTTTAAAACATGTCCAGCAATATTCAGTGACCTGTAGTTTCAGAGCGAATTTTTTTTAAATTTGATTAATTTCATTCGTTTTTGCGGCTTATAAGAACCAAAAATGAGCAAATTTGGACTTTTAAGTGCGATTATGGGAGAACTGGCTGAGTAATTTTTTTTGTAAGAGGAAAATGTACTCGCAAGTAGCGTCTACAAAACTAACACTATTTCATACGAATACAAAATTACGATTTTACACCACTTGAAAACCCTTAACGCCGCTATATCACCTTCCTTGCACGCGGCGCTGGTGTCGACCTTGGTAATCACTCACCACTCCGAACATACCACCATCCTACATTATATATACGTTTTCTCGCTTCTTTACTCTTCGCATTTAGGCCTCGACCACACAATCCCTTCCAGCCAGACGGCGCCAGTTTTAATTGTTCTATTTCGCCAAATATACTGCGGGCGCAGGAGCTGTGGTTGAAAACAAATAGCCTGCGTATTTTGCCTACTTTCACGCCCTTCGTGTGCTGGGCAAGTCGGAAAAATAATTGCTTGGTTTTAAAAAAGTCTGATGTGGTTTGCTGCAGTCTAATCTCTTCGTTTTGTAAATTTTTAATTTAAATATCGGTATAGTTCACTGACTTATGTAATAGATACTGAATAACTCCTGATACCAATTTAGTCCAATAAGACGATAATAATCGTAAAATGTAATGTTTATATTAAGAGAAAATACTGGTCATTCATGACACCTTCCACTTACTAAACAAAGACGAAGAATTTTAACAAAATATGTGACGCAGCCACTGAAGCAATTATCACTCGTTCCAGGCGTATAAGCTTCCGGATATTACCTACCAGAAGCAGACATAACATGCATTAAAGCTTTCCTCTTCCTTTAGTTGCCTTTCTCCTCGTCATAATGACGTTCTGCCAAATTTCGGCGACAGGAGGTGAATATAATTTCGGACCAACTTGTTCCAATCACTTACGAGCACGTCTGTAGCCCTGCTTCATGTTTATTGACAGCACGTCTTTGTGAAGAGGCGTTGCTGGTTTTAATGTGCCAGACATAACAAACTGGCGACTCCACACGTCTGTAACTTGCTGGTCGAATCTCGAGAAGTTGAGAATTAAAAACAGCCAATCACTGATCAAAAAGCAGAGCTGCAGATGTGTACGTAAAGAACTGAAACGCGAAATTGTCTCTCGCCAAACATCATCGGCTATAGGAATGATTCACCCTTGCTCGATTGCAACGTCGTTTAAAGGTTGTAAAGTGATTTTCATTACTGTTGCGAGACAAACAAGATTCTTCTCTGAAGACTGCTCCATTTCACCGAGCAAAGTGGCACAACATGGTCACACGTTGGCAACACATTCGGGAGGACCCGTGTTTGATTCGCGGCCGCTGCCATCCTGATGTCTGTTTTCTATGGTTTCCCGAAATAGCTCCAGGTGTTTGCTTGGGTAGTTATCCAACAAAGGCAACGACCACCGCCTTTCCCGGTTCCCGGTACTGTGACTAACCGTCTCTGATGACCTCACTGTCGACGAGACGCAAAAGCCCACTCACCTTACACAATTGCATTATATATCCTATGCAGTTTTAGAGGTATTGCAATCTAACCATTGGTGGTGATGACTTGCAAACTGATCTGTAGTGATTTATTATTTGTTCTGTTTCTTGTGGTACTTATAGCGGTTGATCATACTATTTTATTTGGGGTAGGTATGGCGTTAAGCACAGAGCATTTGTATGTGTTCGTCTTTAGAATATGATTGTTATTTTATAAGGCAGTCTACATCGTATAAAAACCTGTTTTTTTTTGTCCTTTTGAGGTGCCCGAAAATAATGTCTCAAATAAGCATGCTGAATTTTTAAACTTAAAACGATGAAGTTTGAAGTGTGTGTTCTGTAAATAGGCATAATAATGTAACGCACTTTACGGAGTTAATTAAAAAAAGGAACAATATGACAATATAAACTCGCTGAAAAACATTTTAAACGCAGGTAAGGAGGTTTCTTAAGAGGGGACTGTTAGACAATGTTACTGAAATTTCAGTTCTTGAGCCATAACATTTATTCAAATTGTAGTATCGAAATTTTCTCTTCGAAAAATCATAGGATATATTCTTGGTAAGCTGTTTGACATAAATAACAATGCAATCTTTCATTAATTTGTCAAGCAGAATCATTGCATAAGAGAATAATTGGTTAACTTTCAAAAATTCTCTTGCAATGATTCTGCAGGACAAATTAAAGACAGATTCTAATTTTATTTATGTCAAGCAGTTTACCAAGGATATATCTTATGCTTTGTCGAAGATAAAATTTCGATAATACAATATGAATAAATGTTATTGCTCAAAAACTGAAATTACAATAAAATTGTCTAACACCCCCCTTAACGATATTGCAGTCAATAATTCGTATATATTGTGTGTCAGGCAGTGTATTTATGGTATAATAAGCACAAGAGCCACCCATCCGACAACTCTTTTTTTTTCAGCTGAACCGCATCTCGTACATATTTATTAATTTATTACGCAAGGTAATCACTCACCCGAACATTATGCGGACGGGCAGAAAATGGTTGTAATCAAACAGCATTTTCCGCGACGTTGCATCACGATGTAAGCTGGATTTATGCTCGCGTGGTCAGCGTGCTGCGCGCGCCTCGCGGCTTTGACAGATATCTCGCGCTTTATTTGAAATACACCGATCCACGCTACCCGTCCATTCGCAATAAATCCGCAGCTGCGAATCTCCGCTGCACGTCACGTGGTTAGCGAAATAAACTCTCACCTATGGCATGCAGCGTTATTTGCGATGCTGCGTGAACGGCGATGTACAGCTCGCTACATTTTAAAATTACAAATACTGGAAACGTTTTTGGAAATGTAACGTTTTCAAGCCTCGTGATTTAGGAATAGTACGACTGGTCAGCCAGTCTCTGATGTGTGACGTATCGACAACTATGTACACTAGGCTTGTATTCTGTTAACTTTACCTCCTGCCAAGGCCGCCGATTAGTGGTGCAGAACTTCGGCCGTCACAAGAATATTCGAAAACTGCTCAACGCACATGACTCTGAGTGATATCTGCTAAGGAACAGAATTCAGACAACGTTACATACTTGTATACCCATATCAAGTCCTCCATGCGTCTTTAAAGTTTACTTTTTACACTGCCGTAAATGGCGAAAATGGGATTTTTTTTTGGTATAAAAACCTTGGCGCAGAATCTTTTAAAAGGCATAGGCGTATAAAATACACATTTAACTTTAGTATTACGTCATGAAACTATGAAACCACCATTGAATATCTCACAAAGGCGAGTTGTCGGCTGACGGCGGGAAGACTGCGAAGTATTCCATGCAGTGACTTGCGCATAGAGACTAGGAAGAAGTGTGAAGTGCGTGCTGTGTCGTCCTTATCGATTCAGCACTTCTAGCCTTCGAACACGCGAAACATGTTCACCCACGCGGTCACATTAACCTCAGAATGCCCAATGTGCGCAACCACGAAATTCTACTGGGCGGATACAGCATATCTCTACGGATCATGTTATCACACTTTCGGCTCATTTCGCGCATCAACAACACGTGGACAGGACTAGTAGCAGTTCAGGCGTAAAGTCATGTTTGCGGAAAACTTTTTTTTAATAACCTTACGTCCCTTTGATTAGTTGAAATTTATTTTGGCTTAACATAAGTTACTCTCATAGTACATAATGTTTACACTATAGTGGTTTACGCTTACTTCATACGAAAACACTGAATATCAATGTATAACGTATAATTACTGATAACAGAATAAGGGTAGGCTCCTACTGTTTCGTTTTTTTCTATTGAAATTGTTTGGTTACACGTATCAAAAGCCGAATGATAATGGAAAGAGAAAGGCGCTCAGTAAATTTAGATAAATTCCCATCGGAGAAAGCAACGTAATTCATCCTTATTTCCAAAATTATGATTTGTCACTTTATGTGTCAGATGATTTAAATTTCGTTTCGCAACGCACAATGACTGCTATAAAATAGTCAGTAGAACAACAATTTATTTTTAACTCGGAGTTGGAAACCAGTCGTTACTTTGCTGCAGGACGTCAAAGTATGCCGGTTTGATACACGCTCAAATACAGTGGAACATTTGTATACGAAGAACTTCAAAGTAGTCAAATCCTTAAACAGTATATGTGTACTAATAATAGTGTTCTGCGCCACCTGCCGTTCGTACACAAACCTGACAAGCGAACTTATTTATTGCGGCATTTGTGGGATTTTACTTTCGCAAGTACTAGTCTATCAGACAATTGGATTATATTCGAATTCGGGGGACACTAGGAACAAATATGCTTACTTTTCGATATGACATTTTGTACTTGTAAATTTAAGTATACTTTCTTGTTAAAAGTGTTTATTTTTTCTTTATGCCAACATATTCTATATGTGTTCTTAATTGCAACAAAATGTTTAAATATTTAGCGTTAAGGTGATAATAGTTTAATATTACACACTTTACGTTCCCTGTGTGTTAAACATATTTTTTGGAACCATTGAAAATGACTCAACATTAAAATTATTAGCTACAAAAGTAGTAGTTTTTGACAATAATATCTCATTTTTGTGTTTAAAATTTTTTCATGTTGCACCATCGTTCAGTATTATTCCATCATTTACAAATTATAAATTATGCCCACAGTTTTTAATGTTGATAATCCATGTACAAACTTCGAAGTTCATTCTCCCAACACAGCACGATAAATTTTCGTTTATGAATCTCGTATACGGAGACGCAGCTCATTTTCAAGCATACCAAAACAGCAGTCCACAAGGCACAATGGACAGTTCGTATACGAATAAAAGCTCCAGCATAGGCCCTTGAACAGCAGGTGTCTTGTTATAGGTGGACATATAGGCAGGGAATTACATGCTACAAAAAAACTGTACCTGAACTCATTAAAGATGTGCTTTTGGATATCTGCAGTCACATGTAGTTCCAACACGATGGCACACTAACCCATTTCACAATGTCCATACGATTGCTTTTCAGTGACAAATTAGGACATATTTGGACTCGAAATGGCGGGCCAATACCGTGGCCGCCACGTTAACCAAGACAGGCTTTTTTTAAGGATACGTGAAGTTGCTCTTGTACGAGATACACGTGTTCTCAGGAATTCGTTGATTGTGCATTTGTAAATGTGACCGCTACTTTGAGTGTTATCTTTAACTTTGTGGCCAACTGAAGAATGTCATTCATTGCAAGTTCTTCTCATATCACGTTTATTGCAGGTCATCCACCATAATGTCTTGTTGACAACCCTGTAGTAACGAAACAATTATTTTTTGACTCCTGTGTATAGCAACTGTTCATCTACGTTCCATGTCCTACCAGCTCCTGGGTGTTAAAAACACGAATTTGCATTCGTCCTGTACAAAGATCAATATGACATGCATGTGGTAAAGTGTCCTTTTTATGGAAATAGAAACACTTGGTGCAATAAACATTTGATTATTTTATCTCGGCATGTACAGTTCTCGATAGAGCCGTGCAGTCATATGTAGGTCACTATTGCGAATTCAGTTTCTGAAACTAGCTGTGTTTCGTCCGCACATAAATTGCAGGTGATGCCATGCGTTTTTATGTTCACATAAATCCCACACATGTGTGTTTTTTAGATATGTAGATTGATACACGAGTAGTTATCCATACACATTTCTTATATAATTAGGTGCAGAACTGTCATTTACATGAGAATCCCCAGTTAACTGAAAATTGATAGTTGTACAGCTACGTCCAGTTTTCATTTATTATAATTTAATTCGTCGCATTTCAATTGTTTCGAATTATTCTGAAAATACTAAGAATTGGACCCACGTACGTATCATATTAGCTGCTCGAAACGACGTAAGAAATAAGTCCTGTGTACGATGCGGTAACTTCTCCCGAATCATTATGTATATGTTTTCTCTAATGGTTTCATATTATTATTTGACGTTATCCAGTTTAATGTAAATGTTTTACCTTGTCATATAAGTGAACTTACTACCGAACACTTAAAAAATATTACTAAATGATAAAATTCTTGGTATACGTAAAATTTATTGTGTTGCTGCAAAACTAGGAGACACAATCGACAACCACGTGTCTAAATAATGTAAAAACTAATATAAACATCTAAACAACAACTGCAACGAACTGTGCGTGAAATAACTACTTCTAACATTATCAGAAATGAATTGTCAGCTGTAGACAGGCGCTGGTACATGTAAAAAAGTAAGACTGTCGTGTACTGAATGAGACAAAGGCTGTTCACGGGTAAAATAATATAAATCGTGTTTGAGGAAGGTGCCGCAGGGCAGAACAACACGCTCCTGACTGACAGGTTTCTGAACTGGACGCCTATAGACGTCTACCAAAAATTCGACATTAAATACAGTCCTAAGATGAAGAAGCGACGTAATACTTATGGGAGAGTTAAATTATTCACAGATTGGAACTGTACTCCCATGTAGGCTCATTTGAAACAGGTAGACGGAAGAGATTTCTTGCACGAACGCTCAGTCGAAGTGTGCAGTAACGACATTTTGCAGCTGTTTGGGTATTTGAAAAGCAAGTAGCTCAAACATTTCTTTTTCGTTACAGCTTTCTGATACTAGTAAACTTATCGAAACAAGAAAAGTACATACCGTTATGTAATTATTCCTACAAAATAGTTCAGCCCTAGAATACACTAAGGCCCAAGAAAACCCGCTGGCCAACGGTGACGTTCGACACGTTTCATAAGTGCAGAAAATTTAGACCGAACAATTCGGGAATCGAACCCGGATCGCCGTGGTGGGAGGTGACAGGTCTGCTCACTTCATCCTCACGATCTCTACTTACGATAAATTGTGCACTTCTGAAGTACAGGTTATTTCATTTTTAGCTTGTTCGTATTTCCACAGCTTGTTTACATAACCAGGGAAGTGGAATTAATGATTAGTGTACATATAACTCACTGCAATTAAAAGATAGCGTGTAAGAACACAACAAAATAATAACTTTGTTTATGAACTTTCCGAAAGTAGGTGTACTTCAAAAGTTCTCGCAATTCTGTAAACAGTGTGTAAGTTATTTCTTGGTTTTCAGGAAGTGTCTGTGCCATTTAACATGTAGAAAGTGCGTGCTAGTTGGCCTATGGTTGTCTGCCGTGTGACCTTTGAACTTACACGAAGCTCACTTGCTACTACCGCAATGCCGTTTAAAAACCAAGATATCCATCTGCTGCTAGGGCAGAGTCCAGCCATTAAGTGTAATTGCGTTCACGAACTGATAAGTTTCAAACTCCCTGCGAGTCTGTAATTCTCGCAGCAGTGTGGTGTTGAAACGATGCCTCATTTTGTGGTGGCTTTTATTGGCATTAATTGTCGATAAGTCATTTAGGCATTGCTATTGTTATAATGGGTAAATCAATTGAGAAAATTACACCATATTTTATTTAAAAAAAGTGATCTTGTCACATTTATAGAAGTCAGAAAAACAATCACTATGATTGGCTGAATACATACATATATCATAGCTGCCTCTCCTCCACAGTTACCGCTCCCCATCTTATCCGTTTGCAAGATTTAAAAACCACTAAGGCAACAGGCCATCTACGCAAGTGAAAGCTCAAAATTAATTACAATGAAAGTATATGAGCAAAAGCCTCCTTCTGGGGTGATAATGTTGCGCACAGGTTAAAATAAAACCAAAGACACCAATATAGACTCATATATACAGGAAGTAACAGAAGTGATGGTTAATAATGAACATATGGAAAGTACTGGCCAAAAGAAGCTACAAATGTCCAATAAACATGGGTCCGGAAATCAACCGTTGTCGAGATAGAACACATTGTTTGTTGCAGTTGATCAGTATGTAGGAACACATGGAATTTCTAATCTTTAAAGAAGGTGTTCTAAATGTTGCCCATGTGTCTGAATGCAACATTGAACTCGTCTCTGAAACGAGTTGCGAATCCTCTCAGGCAGTCCTGGTGTATTCTATAAATGCTGGAAGACTGATTCAATCCGCAAACGTAATTCTTCAAGAGAGTTGACCTCAGTAGCATAGACCAGGCTTTTGACATGACCCCACACACAGAAATCCATGGGATTTAAATCCAGTGACCTTGGAGTCTATGGCACAGGTCGTCCTTTACCTATCCAATGTTGACCATACCGTCGAGTTAGAAGCCGGCGCACACGTAATTGAAAATGTGCTGGAGCACCGTCATGCATAAACCACATGTTCAGGCGTTGGTTCAGTGGAACATCATCATCATGAAGCAGATCTGGAAGTACAGTACGCAGAAACTGCCTGCACCGATCTCCGGTTAGTCTCTGTGGTAGGAAGTATGGTACAATTATGTGGTCTCCGAGCAGTACGGCCCAGACGTTCAATGAAACACGTTGCTGATGTCGTGACACGTGTGTCGTATTAGGATTGACATCGGCCCAAATGTGACAGTTATGGAAGTTGAAAATGCCGTCACGGGTAAACCCAGCTTCATCCGTAAACAGAACACTGCTTACAAACAGGGGGTTCAAAGTACACTGTTGTTGCATCCATTGGCAGAAATTCTCTCTAGGAGGGAAGTCTGCATTGTTGAGAGATTGCACACGCTGGAGATGATACGGATACAGTAATTGCCGATGTAAAATCTGCCACACATTCATATGACTCAGAGTACTCGGACGTTCGTGTATAATGTCTAACACCCTTTCCTCAACATCAGGTGTTATGGATCTGGGTCTACCTTCTCGTATATGATGTGCGAAACTCTTACTTTCTCGAAGGCGCTGATGTAACCTCGTAAACGTACGTCTGTCGGGCTGCCTGCGGCGAGGAAAAGCTTCTTCATACAATCGTGCAGCCTGAAGTGCACTGCCATTAGCTTTGCCATACATGAAGTGCATGTCAGCGTAATCTTCATTAGTGTAACCTCCGTCCATGGTGCCTTTACTTTCGTAACTGATTGTCTGTACGGCACAGTGCATGTAGGGAGCGAGGGGAGTAGTTGCGTATGCGTCAACAACCAGATAGGCGAACCCATACCTTGAGATACCAGCGTATTTACCTAGGAATCCAAACGCGTTTGGAGTTGGTTCCCTATTCGACTTGTTACGAGAACTCAACAACGATTGATTTCCGGACCCATGTTTATTGGACATTTGTAGCTTCTTTTGGCCAGTACTTTCCATGTGTGAATTCACACGTGGAAAGTACTGGCCAAAAGAAGCTACAAATGTCCAATAAACATACATGGGTCTGGAAATCAATCGTTGTTGAGTTCTCGTAACAAGTCGAATAGGGAACCATATATATATACACATATGATTCAAATCCAAGTTTAAAACCCAACACACACTTTCCTTTATTGTGCCATATTTTCCCTACGCCCTTATCCCATGTATCAATTTAAATATTTTTTTTTATCACAGAACTGTTTGGCAAAACTACGATTGCACCTACACGCGACAGTAATTATACGTTTGAAGGCATAATGAGAAGGACGCATTTCTGATGTTGACAGGTATTCTTATGGTAAAAAATTCAATGCCCAAAACTGCTAAAAAAATTATAAAAAAATACAAGAACAATTTATTTTACTAGAAAGTTACTTGAGGGTCATACATTATTTAATTAACTAACTAGAGCAATTTTTTTTACAAATCTGTAGCGGCATTGTTCTTAGTACCCTGCGAATGCACTAGTATGTAAGCTGTGCTACGTGGAACAGGTTTATTTGTGGATCTAACCATGGAGTCATCATTAGTTACACTGCAGTTGCCTTCCAACCCACTATTGTACAATTTCCACAGTTTTAAACACTCAACTAAGAACATGTGAAGTAGGTATAAGGTTTTAACACCTCGTCCGTCGATAGCGTGGTCGTTACACAGACCAAACGAACTGTCCACGAAATAGGAAGAAAAGTCGCCTTGGTCAATATTAAGGAGCCATCCCAGAATTATCCTGGAGCGATTATGGAAAACCGTGAAAATTCGGAGTTAGTATGATTAGCCGGGTATCGAACTCAATTCTCCCTGAATTTGAGTCAATTTGTCACTGCGTGCCACCACACTTAACAGTGTTAAGAACAACATTATGTATAATGGTTCGAGATTGTGGTTTATCGCGGGAAAACTTGACTGTTTGCTGGGTTTCAACGTACGTAAGGTTACTGGCTTTCGCTTGTACGTGAATCTGTTACTCTATTTGACTTATTTACTTATACCTGATATTGGTCTGAAGACAGCTACGTTGTGTCAGACGTGTATCACCCTATCATACATGTTGTGAGAAACTACAGCGTTATAAAGGGTGTGTCGACACAACAATGTTCTCGATATACCTACCATCATCTCTAATAATGGTATAAGTTATCCTGGCTTAAGTTAGGCTACTCCTTAAATTTCATAAAGAAAGATAGCGTTATGAAATATTTCATAACTCACCTGCGCCTATGTGGTTACCATTATATTTTCCACTGCGCTGTGAAACATACTAAAGCAGTCATGTTCTATCTATTGCTAGCTTGCATAGTATTAGAAATTGTCAAATATTATATTTCCTGTTACATGGGATAATATTCTTCAAATTGTTATAAAATAAAAAAAATGTTTGTGAAGAAGTAGTACATAGAATTAACGCTTATTCCTAACAGAAAAAACATGTATTCAAAGACTATGGCTATACAAGCAATGTTTAGAGACCCGCAAATTTTGCTACTTCATTTGAGAAGACGATAGACTTTAAACTGCTGTACCCGTTCAATACTGTTACAAGTTTGAGAGCACAAACTTTACATGTGGGCAATTCCCATGAGTTCTTTGGGATAGAGGTCTATAATTACAAATAAAAGAGTTAAATTAAGTACTGGATTTAATAGCTCACAAAGCTATGAAATACACAAAACAGTAATCAACTAGAACTCTCACAACACAATTAGTTATGCACACTATTACTCCTGTGTCAC
>PNEQ01010877.1:0-11578 GCA_003012365.1 Medauroidea extradentata
TGGAGGAGGTTATGAGCAGATGTCCTTGTCTTGAATACATGTTCTGTATGTGCTGGTCGGCAAGTTCACCTTGTTTTCTACGTACTGTTCTTTATAAATATTGCACTCTCATGTTTCTCTTTGTATAGTTGTGAAAATTGTAGATACGTGCAATGTACGGTGTTTGATACTCGGACCATGTCTAGGCTGAACAGACTTTAAATGTGCTGCTTTGTCATATTTGTTTAATTATGTCAGTAATTCACAAAATAGCATAGGTTTTTATAATAGAATTTTGATTATGGTAGAATTTGTATTTTTTATTCAGGGAAATATTAACTGTTATGTATTTTATCATATCTGTTGTGTGTGTAGTGTAGGCCAGGTACACAACGTGGTAAATGTCAAGTTACCAGTTGATCATACCACAATGTACACCTGTAGCATTTTGTAGCATAGTTACTTAAACTTGTTGTATGTTCCTCGAAGCAGCATTGTCTTTCTCGCTCGGTTATTGTGACCGAGAGTGTGCCAAAGCCTTGTTTGCCTTCAACCAGTGCTAGCTGTGTTGTCAGTTGATAATGATCAGCAATCTCGTTGGTGCCAAACTTGTGAGTTAGGGTTGCAGCGAGCCAACTACACTACGTATTAGTAGTTACATTTCTTGTCTTTTAAGTCTAATTTTATTTGTAGTGTATGCATTTGGCAGATTCAAGTAGCAAGGATTTTTTGGTAATGTTTTGTTGAATTTTAAAAGTTGTATTTTTGCTACAAAGTTTGATGTTTGTGTTCTGATATTATTTTTATTACATATGCACTATTTTTGTTACAGTCCTTTACTTTTGTTATGAACTGTTTTGTTTCAGGTATAACTTGCGTGTACTTAGGTGTGTATGTTTGTTTTACAGTGACATTTTTCTTTAATGGGTTTTCAAATTACATGGTGAAATTTTGGTATACAGTAAAGTCAAGAATTTGCAATCAAGTTATTTGGGAGTTAGTGGATGATGTTAAAGAGATTTTTGTTGTATTCTAGAAGAAAGAATCTTTTGTTAGGGGAGTGTACTACCTACAATAGACCCCTAATATTACGACTGTCCGTGGTTCTAGAGCACACATTCGTAAATTCTACAAATTACTTATTTTCTCCTCAAAACATTAAAAAGTTATGCTTAAAGTGTTTTTTTTTGCTTAAAGTTTGTGCTTAGTAGCCGGGTTGGGTTGTGTTGGGGGAAGGGGGGGTTGTGTTAGACAATTATAGTATGTACCTCAGTTGCCATGATGCGTTCCATCTTTGTCCAGTCACTTTCTCTTACTGTCACCGGTGGCACGTCACTTGTTTCCAGCGGCTCACCTAGGATTGTTGTTAGACCGAGTCATTGTGCATTACTGATGGAGATGTGGTACCAACCCCCTTTGATCTCTTCTATGTTCAGTTTACAATCAGATACAACTACAGGTGTAGTGGTGGCAATACTTCTCACCTGTGTTTCAAGCCGGGAAAGAGAAAGTAAGTTAATTCTTTGCGCACCAGACTGTACTATACCAGTTATCAGACTTATCTTATGGAAGGATGTTGTGCCTGACAGTTCCTTGCTCGGCATACACTTGCCTGGAAGATACGACAAAGGCGAAGTGAGCTTGTTTGTGTCCATTATACCATTGCTCATCCACCCCCCCCCCCCACATACTAAGTGGAGAGCCTTTCTTTCTTCCTACCTTCCTTAGTAAATATGTTAATGTAAACAAGTCTGATTTTTGTTTGGCAACTCTCGTAAATATTTTTTTCGCTGTTTTGTGAAAAAATAATGTGCGGACCATATGCCAAAATACTACAGTACTTTACATTACTGGTAGATAAACGTGTGTCACCAGTTGATTAATGCACGAGACCTAAACTGTCAATAAAAGTTTGCATAAACATTTTCAGTAGTTGATACAGCATGCAATGTGTAGTGTGGCATGATTTCTAAGGTGTTGGAACAAACAAAACTAATACAAATAGTAAGTATTGTGGTTTCTTCTATTGAAATATGATTTCTTATGTCCAGAATACCATAATATTTTGCCCGGTGATTGGTTAGCTTATAGGGATGAAGAACGTGACAGAATATTGAAACAGCGACAGGAAATGACAGTGATGTTACAGTTACTGCAATATTCTGTTGTGACTGTCACTTTGTGCAACTAATGTACATGCTTACTAATGCGGCGAACGGTTAGACCCATTACTAAATACAGAGTGTAGAGAGTGTAGATAGTGTAGATAGTACATGTTAAACCAAAATTATATATCTAAGTGAACTATAATATTATTTTTAAAAAAAATAGTTCAATTTTGGGAAAGAAAATTAAATTTTGTGTGAAAAATATACCTTGTTTAGTGCAAAAATTTACTCTCCTAATTACCTACAGTTCAAAAATTTTTATTTTCTATTTTGTTCTTGTTGTTTGTGAAACGTATAATTCTGAAGCTGAAGTCAGAAATACTGGTATGCAACCTGAAACCACTTTTATGAAAAATTGTTGAGTTCCTGTAATTGTTTGCAGTATTTTATTTTTGTGTGTTCACGGCATGGCACTGAAAGTATATGAGACTTACGACGTTGTTGGTCTACGTACAGTGATGGCAAGAAGCAGGTACACTTGACACATTGTATCAAGGAATGAACTGCATGTAAGTATGCTGTATCTCACTTGTCACTGTGGAGAGCTGCAACGCTGTTGAGCACCATGCATGCGCGACAGTCACTGCAACCAACGACGGCACGTTGCCGCTAGCCGAGTTACTCCTTGTAGTTCCGACAAATAGACTGTTTTGTGTGCAATATAGACGCAATGCGGTTGCTTCTAGTTATGTAGAAGAACGTTACAGTATATGTTAATAGAATGTATGCGAATGGAACAAACACGGTCTTGTACGTTACTTATTAACAAAATAGAAAACCAAGTTCAAAGTGAATACTAAATGTCTCAAAGTAATACTAACCTTCTTGCAAAGGAGCAGTTGCAGATATAACATTGTTTTTCAATAGAGTTAAATGTAGCCATCATTAATTGAGACTTTAAAAAACGTACAGAAAAAATGAAATACTGTATTATTTATTTAATGTGGGATTGTATTGGACACAAGTAACGAATAGGCAGAGACTAGCATGGAATTCATAAGTGCTAGTGTCGGACACATACTTGGAAGTGACAAACATTCTAGTTTAGTCGTGTGAACACTTGGTAGTACGTCGCAACGTGATCAAAGCACCAACAACGTTTCCCTCTCTCAGTAATACTCGGCTTCTGGCATGTTTCAGATGACGTATTGTGGCTTGTAAGAACATAAGTATGGTGTTGCTGTGTGTGGACAAACATGTATTTTAAATAACTTTTAATTTCACATTTTTTCCTTTTTGAAATTATTTCATAATTTTTAGAAGGTTCTTGATAGAGTAGTCGTAAAACTGTCACGGTCCTTGAATCCATGGTTGTAGTATCGGGGTTGTATTGTAAGTTAACAATTTTCGATGATTCACGACATTTGCTATGAAATAATGTGTTTCTGTGGAAATTAATTTTTATTTTGTGTCCTCCACTGAAATATTTTAAAAGCATAAACTACAGTAAAGTTTAGTATTTGCCATTTTTGCCTTCAGATTCCTGTAGAGTAATTGTTGTTTTGTGCGTTTGCTGGTGACAATTTGATTTAATGTTGATGGAAACTAGTTTTAATTACTATAATTGTCTTCAGTATGTCTTGTATTTCAACCATAATTTGACTAAGGGTTGTGCAGTAATATACAGGATGTGAAGTAATTCACGGATACAGACAGCACTGTGTGAATTAGTGACCTGAAGTAATCAGAAAGTACTCTCTGGCAACAAGTAGCCGCGCCCTTAGTTTACTACATAGGTGCACAATACCAGGCAGCAGGATTGTACGGTAGGTTCTTTACAATGTCTCGTCAACAAGGGACCTAACAACTTGATATAACCTTTCTTCCACTTTGCTTCCCCCCCCCCCCGCCTCCTCAACGTAAAATAATGGCTTTATGACTGTTTACCAAAGAGTATTTTAGTTTTATACGTACCTGCACTTAAAAATTTGTTCTTTACTAAAGTGAGCATCAGTATCTGTTATATTGAAATATGGTGAAAATTTGTATTGACTTAGGTCACGTAGACATTAGAGTGGAATGTTTTATGTTCCCTGTCATTCTGCAGAATAGACACTTCTGTATGTTTCACAGCATTCACTAAGAAGATAAATCATGAAGAAGGCCAATATATTCAAGGTACGTACAACTATGCCCATCGTGAGCAGATTCATCTATACCGCGGATAACTTTATGTCCCTCTTCCTGTCAAAATAAAGCACTTGTTGAGCCCAAGAGTATCATCAAACCATTAGACTATAATGTGACTTTGAATTATATCCCCAGTATAATGGACTTCTAGTGTAAATATTTTGTCTTGAGCTTCAGATCTGAGCTATGTTACTTCATCATTGTGTTGGGCAATTGTCATACTATTCTTATATGTTGGTATGTTAGTTTTTACAACTTAATCATGTATAAAGTAAAACCTCTTTATAAAGACCTGTCATGCTTCTCTAGAATAGGGGCTTTATATAGGGGTGGTTTTTATAAAGGGGTTTAATTGTACAGTAAAATCCCACGGTTCTTGAGAAAAAGGTTGTTTTAAAAGGGGTTGTTATAAAGAGGTTTTACTGTATCAGATTTTAAGGATAACATAAAAATTAATATATCGAGGGTTTAGAAGTAAAACTAACCAAGTCCATTTTCAGTAACTTTCGGGAAACCTTTGCCAAAATTAACCAAACGATTCTTCAAAGCTGAAAATAAGAGTACTTCTATGAGAGAAAAGGTGTCACAACCTGGGTATTATTACCACACATGGCGAGTGATATTCACAGTACTTGGCTGCAATATCTCAATTTCGGAGAAAAAAGACTTGGGTAGTTTTACTTCTAACCCCTTGATATGTTACCAGTGAATGTGACATTTCATTTGCATATTTGATGTAAAGTTAGTTTGTAACTTGTACCAATACTTTTCTTCTAGCCAGTATTGTGAAATGTTTACATGTGGAACTCAATCTTTGCGTACGAGGTTGGCCATGTTAAGGCCATAATAAAAGAGCTTTTATGGAAATGACAGCTTTGTGTGAATCAGCACATTAAGATACACACGTACTACGATCACCTCTACTCAATTTACATATCAAACTAGTATGGGAAATGATTGAAAATTGAGTGGGTTATTGTTTAGTGTAACATATTGCTAGATTCTGGATATTACTTTATGTTCCACATGATATTAGGCATGTGTGTTTGTACATAAATAGAAATGTTCAGATAATTTACGTCTAGATTGGCGTAGCCACCGTCTACAGTTGTACATCTGTCGACAGTAATATGATATTGTATTATGGAATGTTTTAGTGTTCATTATATAATATAGATGTAATATTTTTACTATTGATGTTCGTTTTATTTTCAGTGTTTATTGTAAAGAAATGTACAGTTTTAGAAATAAATGATATAGCAAGTATAGTGTGTACTACTTCACTTAACTTCACTGAACACAATACAGTAAACTCTCACAAATCCGGGGGTCTCGGGGATTTGTGACCTTCGGATTTCTGAAAACCACGGATTTTTGAAATACTGTATTTTCCATAACAAAAAACTGCAAAATAAAAAAAAAAAAACGTTTCATATACTGTAAGTCCCCGATTTACGTCGTCCTGATAAACATCATGGTTTTTAGGAACGTATCCCCCAACATAAATTGAGGACTTACAGGTATAAGCCAACGCTGTTTGAAATAAAATAATTTATAAAAACGGCACCTCGAACACGTTTGGCAATACTGGCCGGCCGGCTCTGGGCACGGGCAGCCGGCTGCGAGCCGTCAAGTCGTAAACAACTTGTCGTTGTCACAGAGCGGCAGAAACAGCGATTACTATTTCTTTCTCCGCCCGTGTGCCGGCGAAGCAAACTACAGTGCACATAGCAAGACCTTAAATTTTACTTACCACAATCATTGATTATTCCAAACAAGGCACGAAAAAATAAAAATTTAACACATTATGCACAGATTAATAATATTTCCTATACACTTTTACGCCAAATAGCTTGCACACACATTAAACTAAGGAAACACACAAAAAATAGACTTTAATTAATTCTAGAGTTGCAATTAACAGCACACGAGGTGTAAGCAGTCGACTCACGATGTTACTGTGTCGATAGTCCCACCACGTGAGTGAGGATGTCTGTTTGATGGCCTGTCTTCTTTTGTGAAGGAAGGTAGAATGCAGGTTATGGCATTGCATTACGTCCGACACAGGGTAACAGTCTTTTTTGCTTTCTGAAAATTTCATTAGCGTGTCCCAAGCAGCAGCAGCCGCACTCCACGTTACATCTGCTTCGTCACTATCGTTATCTTCGTCTCCACTACCTATTTTTTAATCGTTTTAACGAAAACCATTTGTACAGTGCACTGTCCAAATCCTGTAGTTTGGCAGTTTGGAGTGTTTTCCGATCATGAAATCCTTTCTCCGACTTGCTGTTCGACATAAACATTTTAAGTTTGGCGCTACTATTTCTAATGCCGTATACAGTTGTCTCGCTGATGCCATACTCTTCCTTGATTGCAGAAACCTTTACACCCCGCTCCAATTACTTGCAAATCTCAAACTTTTGTTTTAGTGTTAACGTTGCGTGCTTCTTTTTTCTTACCGGCGCCATTCTCACAACAGACAACACTAACAAATACCGTGAGCAGTGTCCGTGCACGTCTTATCGGTTTGTTGTGTTCCGGGAAGACACGTTGACCTTGGGCTTGCCGCATCTGCTGCTACTATACTGTATCCATTCTAAGGTTGCAGCAGAAATAAACATTGTGACAGGTGAGCTCTCGATCATTGGTTGGCTGGTTAGTTAACAGTGTCGTTGCGACAGGAAATAGTTCCTACGCTAAATTTCTGTGTTTTAGTTCGGGATAGGTAATTTTATCGTTCAGTTACGTTTTTTTAATCCTCTGTAATATAATATCACTCTGTGCGCATGAAATACTATACGTGCATTGAATGGATTAACTACGACTTACGCGACGACGCCACGTCCATCGTGATTCCATTTCCTCCACAGCGAGGCGTGATTCCGTTTCTCCACTTGTCGCCAGTCGACAGCTCGCCAGACACGCGGAGGTGGAGCGCCGGTTTGTTGCACAGCCAATGTCGTTCAAGCGCGGGAACAGGCGGAGTGACACAAGCTGCAATCTTGGAATGGATGGAGTATAGTACCGTTAATGCTTGCTACTGTAGCAGCGCGGCACAGCGCAGCACAAACCCGAAGAAGCTAGGTGCAGTGCAGCATGGCGCAGCATGTTGCAATAATCAAAACGAACATTGCTTTGAGAAAACCATGGATTTTTGAGTACCACGGATTCTCGAACTACGGACTGGCGAGAGTTTACTGTACTTGTGCTACGTGCAGGGAGCTTGTTGACCATTCTTCTAGTTTGGGTCGCCACTGGGTTATATGTCACAAATTTAGGAGTAAGTGCCTTCAAGTCACTAAATGCCCGATTTTGACGCAGAAATTATGAGAAAAAAATTTTTTTTTAATATTTTAAGATCTTGAACTGAGAGAATTGATAGATAACGTTAATCCCACGTGTCTATGTTATCATTTGATTGATGTGATCAATGCTATATATCAGCTCTGTCAGTCCAAGTTCTTGAAAAAATTTGTAATTTTTGTCTTTTAACTTGGCACGAAAAACTCATACTTTTTGTGACTTAGAGGCAATTATTTCTAAGTTTGTGATACGTAACACTGTAAAACTATTATCAGATGTTACATAACACTAATAAATATAGGCACACACAAAGTACACTGGAGCATGACCCTGCGGTGCATGCGGAAATAAAGTACGCCACACGCACGCACACACAACCCCCCTCCCCCCACATTTGAACAACAGAGATGTGTTACAAAGAATGCAGTGCTATGTTACACAAATGAAGCAAGTACTTGCACTGGCTGAATGAAGTGCTGTACGAAAGCACCTTTCGGTGTGTGCAGAAAATTACGTGTTGCAATCCGATCAGGCGAGAGTCTCACCGGAGGACAGAATACTCTGCGGACGAAGCAAAGCAAAAAGTTCCTGTGAAATATTACGACTATTGAAAACCACAGGTTGGCTATGAAAGTTGCAGCCCGCCAAGCTGTGCGAGGTTGACCGTCTTGTGCGCCCGCTTGAGAAAGACTGCCAAACTTTGGCACGGCGGAAGGCGAAGGCTGCGTGGGCGAAACCAAAATTCCCTCAAGTTAAATGAGGATTACAAGAGTTCCCAGAGTTTTGGTCATTTGACTACACAAATACTAGATATGGGCCAAGACTCGATTTGGAGTATAAGGCTTGCGACCTGTCCTGGGTGTTGCGTGCTTTTTCAGCATTTGTAAATTTTACATTATCTGAGGATGAGTTCGGTTCATCTGGCGACGATGCAGTGCTATCACGAGTGTCAGTGGGGCGGGATGAATTTTGAAATTGACTAAACTGATTGTCCATATCTTTGTCCCCCTTTGCGAAAGGTACTTGTTTCAGTTACTTGTTCAAACTCTTGAGCCTTGCCAGCGTACGCTGTAAGACTCAGAAACACTGGTGACCTCTCGGCTAGACACCTGACCTGGTGCAACCCAGCGCTTGGCTGCAGTATTGTGTGGCCTGTGTGTTGTGCGGAATGGCCAGGCGTGCCTGAGTGCAGTTCTGGGTTACTGCTGCGGCAGGCGAGGGCAGCAAGGGCCCCATAGGTAATGCCGTACAGTCAACAGTTATTTTATGTAGTATAATATTAGAAGCGAAACACCAATCGCCATGATTGATTTTTCATCTTTGCTCATTTAATTAATGCAAGTTCATTGATAGCATGTCGAACATGTCCGGCTGTAGTACGCAACTTGGTACGCTGTTTAAAGTTAACTGACCGAAAGCTTTCTTTCTGTCCAAATGTATTAAAAAACAGGATTTAATATGTATATTATTTTCTAATTACATCTCATGGCACGAAAATAGTGGTAGTCAACATAAACATAAGCCACACCTCACACTATAACAATCTTTTTTAATTTTATAAAATAAAATATTTCCACTTTTTACTTCCATTCATTTTGTAAGTAAACTTAAAGTGAGCCTGCAGCCCACTGCTTGTAGTTGATGCATACATGACTCATCACATACATTGCATTTGTGCATCAGGTCAAAAATCCTGCCAAGTCCACATAAGAATGTTTTTCCTCTTTACTATATAAAACGTTAATCCCCTTAGATATGAAACTAAAGTGTTTTAAGAACCTTGGTGTTGCCGACGACTAGTTTACTGGAGCTCTACTTCGCCGGTGGATCTATCAGTGGTTGACATTGGTTTACGCTGGTTGATGACCAATACCGAACATAAAGTTGGCGGTTTTTTGACAACTTTCCGTTATGAATTAAATGGGAAGAATCTGCTCATTTATTTAACATTATACCAATACAAACTGAACATTTTGATATTGTATGTAATAGTTCATATTGTTACTGAAATTTACAAATTAAATACATAGCATGTTTATTGCAGAAAGTAGACAAACATACTGTATTTTAAAAGCAAACAATTTTCCATGCAAAAACTATAATGTTGTGTTGTAGGAGGACAGCTAAACACAATCATGCTCTCATATTCATCTGAAGACAACAAAATTGTCTCAAAGAAGACACTGACTTTCTTTATTCTAAACCTAGCACAATAAGACATGGTCTTCCCCAAGGTTCAATTCTCACACACTTGTCAGACTTGCCAACTTTTACGATTCATCCGTAAAATTTACGGAAATGGTAGGGCTTTTACGATTTTATGGGAACTTATACAATTCTACAGATTTTTAGACGTTACGCGATTAGTTGCACATTTTTATAAAGTCAGAAGTAGCGAAAATCTGTTTAGCTCAGTTCTACCAACTTAAACTGCATTTCTAATCAGGTTTCACTCAAATGACATGTACTAACGGTCGTAAAATAAGTTTTTAGTGGGAATACAAAAGTTGGTCACGAGTAAGTCGTACGAGCCAATCAATGAGCAAATTACAGTTGAAAACCAACCGTTGGATTTCTTCAATACGCAGTTTCAAAATGGCGGAGTGCATGTGGGATTTGTTTGGAATTCTCCCGACGGAGTCACTAGATTCTTCATGTTTGGAAGCTTTTGATTTTAACCGCAAAACACTATTCTGCAGCTTTTTTAATATGAATCACGCATATGAATACTGTTCCTATGTGTCAAAATCTGTACATAGAAATGTGTGGCGTGTGTTTGAGAGGACGCTTATCATATTCATACAAACAACATAGTACGTATTTGGAGTAAAATACGTCTGTGAAGCATACATAAAAGAATTTCGCTGTGAGGGAAATTTGTGTTTATTATTATTTGTGAAGTTTGCGAGTTGTAAACGTATTTAACCCATAGTAAAATTATAAAACATGGTGTTACCAACTGTAACTCATCTTATTTAAAAAAAACATTAAATTCTGTACTTTGCAGTGATATTGATTTTCTTTTACAAGCATTACCAGTGCGAAATATTTATTTAAGTGTTTGTTAGGCCTGGCATATTTCGTAACATAGTTGTAGGTTATGTGTGTCAATTAAGTTAGGAAGTTTTCAGATCTAGGAACAAAAAGTAGGGCAATGAATGTACAGTATTATAATAAACATAACAGAAACACCTGTGATAATAATTTGACTGGAAATGCAGCAGCAAAATTTATTGTGTATAGTCACATTTTTATGGCACAAAAACAATTATAAATGTTAAGATGTTTGTCTATCGTAGTCTGACATTTACCTTTATAGTAAGTGCAGTATTGTTTTTTATCTGTTCAAATAATTGCATAGGTATTAAACAATTTTAAGATGCAAATTTTTCAAAGAATGGGAAAAAATTTGATTACAATATGAATTCGCAAAATGTTTTAAATGGATCTGTTTATATATATTGTAACGGTAATTCCAGAATAGTAATTTTATTTGTATTTTTCTAAAGAACGAGCATTGAAAGACTCTGCTAAAGTCAGATTTTAATTGTAATTAATATTTCATATATCTTATTAGAGTCTCTCTCTCACTCGCGATAGTAGTTTTAATGATAATTCAAATATTAACTCTTTCAGTGCTGTGATCGACTTTAGTCGACTGATGTATTGTTTGTATTAGGTGCTGTGATCGACAAAAGTCGATTTACACATTTGCCGTTAGTGCTGAAGTCGATTTTGTTTACATTCCGTTAAGGTTATTTCTACTACAGGTTAGAAAGATCAATGTTATAAGTTTGGTACAGGGAAAATTTCTGCCACTTGAGCGCTGGTATCGCTAATGCACCAAACTGACCAATCACAGAGCTTTCCTGAATTTTAAGTTTCATTAAGTTGATAATTTAAAACGCGAAATTGGTTTCTTTTCACTTTAAAACTAAATTGAATGACTAATAAAATTTCCAAGTTTATTTAAATTTTATATTACTATGGTTTTGTAT
>PNEQ01010878.1:0-11578 GCA_003012365.1 Medauroidea extradentata
CATATGGCCACTAAATGCGGAGGGGGAGTGATACTAGCGCTCCAAGTATTGCAAGCATTTCATGATAGAATTACCACAGCAAAACGTTGTATGTACAATATCTCAGGTTAACTCTATGACCAAAACGTTGTAAGTGCCAATCAAGTTGCGCTGTTGCATTTGGTACTTTTCTGTCATGGGTGGTGAAGAAGTGACAAGGAAAAAAGATAAAGGTGTTGATTCATGGGAAAAAAATTAAATTAAAAAGAAACGAAACTCTGAGGTTAATGAAAAACAAATTCCTACCTGCAAAATCACCACCAAAAAAGGTTAGTATATTAAAGTATTGTTATCTAAAATGATACTGCCAATGTTAGAGTACAAAAAAGGATAGAACAGTTATTATTTTGATAATGCGACAAGGACACTGATGCAATATCTTATGTGATTATTTGCCTGTTTTGTGTAAGTATTTATTTAGGCATGCATTGTGCTAATCGAATATCATTTTATATGACGATCTTGCTAATCAGTGTCACAATAAACATCGTCATTCATACTGAATACTATGCAATTAGGTTTTTATGTAAATAACCTTTATGATATTGAACCTAAATACCCATGTATATGGTTTGTTTGCAGACTATCTGCAAGTACAAGTTTTCCTGTTCGTGTATAAGCACTGAGACCAGGGTACAACTTTTTCATACATTCTACGATGTTGGAAACTACAGTACACAGCAGGCGTACCTGAGAGGGTATATTCGGCCAACACTAATAGCACGACGAAGAAATGGTACGTATGGAGAAAATATTGAGGCAAGCAGGAGCCAGAGAAGTTTTAAATACATCTTGCCGCTGAGAAAAGTTCCAGAAGTGCAAATCTGCCAGAAAACTTTCTGTGCAACATTTGGTGTAACTGATAAAATTATTGAAGGAAATGTTAGTGTGAGTGATAAGCGTGGGGGATTTCGTCCAAAACATAATCGTGCTTGGAAAGAGAAAATTCTAAACCACATTCGAGCCTTTCCAACAATGGAAAGCCATCACAGTCGACGTGACTCTCCAAATAAAAAGTTTCTGTCACCAGACCTAAACGTATCTAAAATGTACCGTGCTTTCATAGACGAATGTGAAGAAGATCACACACCACCAGTATCTCGTCAGCGGTATCTCAAGATCTTCAAGACAGAGTTTAAACTTAGCTTTGGTCAACCTCGAACTGATACATGTTCAAGCTGTGACTTATTAAAGACACAAATTGATGGAACAGAACAGGAAGAGGAAAGTTAACGATGCAGTTAGAACTCCATCATCGGAAGGCTGTACCTGGCCAACAAGCAATGTCAAAATATTTCCAACCACCTAAATCCAACAATGAAATTTTAGTTATATCATCTTACATGTACCATCAAATGTTTGTACCACAACTCACACATCCTCAGATGTATTATAGTCGGCAATTGGCAGTCTTTAATCTTGGTATTCATGTAGAAAATACAAACCAAGGTATTATGAACATGTGGAGCGAACATCAAGGCGGCCGTGGATCTGTGGAATTTGCTAGCTGTTTGTTTAACATTCTAACAACTGATGTTATCAAATTAGACCAGAAATATTTAATTGTGTGGTCAGATAACCGCGGAGCACAAAATAAAAATCAGCAGCTTCTTGTTATGCACTTGACATTGATAGCCAAGGTTTTTTTATGAGATAACGCGTAAGTTCCCTACAAGTGGACACACATTTTTGTCATGCGATAAGGACTTTGCGGTTATTGAAAAAGCAAAGAAACGATCTTCACCACAAGTCCCACAAGATCTTCTAGAAATTGTTGGTGGAGCAAGAATCAACACACCTTTTCTTGTCTGCCTCCCATCTGGTTTTTTGACTGGAAGAAGTTAGCCCAAGATTTCACAGGCCTGCAAAATTAAGGTTAGCAAGGAACAGTTTGGACGTGTAGGTGTTCACCCTTGGATCTACACTGACATACTAAAAGGTGGAGTCACATTACAAGATTTTAACTGTGACGTAGTGTTTTCTCCAACACCGAGAAGTCTTTCAGATACCAAAGAAGGCTGACATAAGGGCAATGCTTCCTTTTGTGACAATAGCTACTCAAGAATTTAAAGCAACTTGATTGATGGCTAAAATGTAATGACTCTCCAGACTTTTCTAAAGTCAGCAATAATGTGCAACTTAGGGCAATATCATAACCGATCATTGTTAACATTATGTTAAATGGTACTTGCAACGTTTTGATAGCTATTCGTAGGCAATGATGACAAATATATGGTTATATTGTCCCTTTTTGTTCTAAAGTATATAACTTGTTAGTAGGATAGTAGTCAATATTTTGTTTAGTTCAGAAAATAAATGTTGCGAAAGGTACTGGTTTGTTTTATACTACAATTGGCACTTACAACGTTTTGAATCACAAATATTTTTTTTTGCATCTCCTGCACAATTTATAAAATGGTACTTTCAACCTTATGAGGTGGTATCCTTTATATATCTGGTTGATCTACACTACCAGTACATAATAATGTATACTTCACTAGTCGAAATTTTATTAAGAACGATATGTGCTTTGGCATTACGTAAAGAACTAATAAGGAAAATTTAACAGAAAAATTCCGCATAAAAACTTAGCAAACATGTGTAAGAATATTTTGTGCAAATAGAGGTTTTATACAAAATATTACAGGATTTACTGTCGTGAAGATGAACGAATTTTGCGTTTAGTTACATAATGTACTGAATAACTGCACCTTTAAAATAAGAAAACTGCACTATTTTCGTTACGTACAATTAAAAACTAACAAATTTAAAGAACAATAAATTTTTTCACCAGACACGACTTGAACCCTCTAGTTACTTTGCCAATAACATACCACTTTTTTTTTTATTTCTAAAATAATGATTGGTACAATGGCAAGGCCTCGCCACTGCACCAAACATCCCCCCCCCCCTTTTAAGTTGGCTAATTCATGTAATCCCCAGTCACTTTGTTTTTGTGTAGTTGTCGTGGTAATTGTATGTTGACTTGTGGCGCAGGAACAAAACGAAAACAAACACCCAGTCCCGAACCTAAGGAAGTGACTGTAAATATCACCTCCCCGGCCCGGAATCGAACCCGGAACCCTTAACCCAGCAGCCACGAGCGCTTACCACTTTTTTGTTATGTATTTATTGACAATAAAGTACATATCTATATAAACAAGCACAATGTGGACAAAGGCTCGAGTGCGCTTTTTTTTGTACAAGTTGTTTTACATGGTATTACACAGAGGTATAATACACAACGACTACATTACTACATCTTAGAAGAAAAGTAAATACGGTCCATAATGTTGATGTAAAACTCGGTTTTGTATCATCGCCCATCTGAGCGCTCGGAGATTGTCAATGAATTCCCGGAATCCGAAAGGAACCGGCCACTGAGCCAAGCGGTTAGACTTAAAATTTGAACGTCCCGGGTGGGCTCAAACCACCAATCTTTCGGTTAACAGCCGAATGCGCTAGCCGATTGCGCCACGGAGGCTCACCCCCATAACTACTAAGACACGTATTTAAACGAGTGGATGATTACATATAGATTTATTTATTTGAAAGCCTCCAAATGCACACAACATTGTGACGTCTTTTACGCAAATCGAATATTTACGGTTTAATGTTGGTTGTAGCAATTATTCCCATCTTCTTAGGCCTGATAAAATATTATTGCTGTTTTTAAATGCCTTACACGGTACAATAAACACGCATTAAGATTTTTTCTGACAAACTTAGAATTTGACCGTTTTAAATTAAGTAACTAATGCTTATGACTAAGTAAATTGTCAACGTAGGCTTGTAATGAGTTTTTTTAGTTTGAAATATTCATTATATTCCATAAGCAACATATATAACACAGACGTCATCGTATATTTTAATGGTCCGCCATGTTTATTTTCGACTTAGCCCATCGTTAAACCTACCCTTGTTCCGGACTAAAAGTTAGACCGGACTAACGCACGATGATCCTCGGACTAACGTTAGTCCGCGTCTATGAATAAGACAAAAAATAGTCCGAGGAAGATTTCGCACTAGTCCGGGTCAAAAACTACTGTGAATAAGCCCCTTATAAGTTAAAACATGTATTAACTGGCCTTGTAGTTGAGACATGAAAACATGACGGTATAAAAGATTTGTTTAAAATATTAGGTGTTCTTGTTATATTGTACTTCCGAGTTTAGGGCCACTGTTTACAAAACGGCCTAAGATTCTTGTCTTTCTCCAAGGCAATCCGGGTTTTATTATTGACGGCGCCTGCTACATTATAGAATAGGAGAACCTTGCGGAAGATGCCGTTAATGAACGGATTCTCTTGGCGATATACCTTCTACCCGACTCTGAATTCCGACAATGTTGTATACTCGCTTAATATCACCATATCACCTTAACCAACGTTGGAAACCTCGCTGTTAAATGCGTTCCCTACCCTGGAGCCCAAACGCGAGCAAGGATGAATATTTACATGATAAATTTGGTTTAATTTGGCCAGTCAATACATCGCCTTCTGACGAAAGCCATTTTCTCCATTGGTAAGAGAAAAATATTGCTATAGTATAAACACGCGGAGAAAATATATTACTATAGGCCGTTCACGATAAAATGAGTGCTGTTTGAAGTTTCCTTTCAGCCATTTTGCAGCCATCTTTACTATTTGTAATATGAAAACTTTCATGTAACTAAAAACCAGCGTAAACGTTTCAACGCTCTCAAAAATAACATCGATTGACCCAATAAAACATATTTTTATTTTATTACGAGTTCTGCTGAGTGCTCAGTAGATGTTACCGAGTATTCTTTGACCATGAAAACACTTAACTTGTGTGTAGGTTTTCAAGGTATTAAAATAAGACTAACCGTCAATATATATATATATATATATATATATATATATATATATATATATATATATATATATATGTGTGTGTGTGTGTGTGTGTGTGTGTGTGTGTACACATATATACAGAATGTAAGGAAACTTGTAGCCAAAACTACGGGAGGTGATTTCTTGAGTAAAAGTAAGCCCGCATTATATGATGCACTTAAAAACAATTGAATATGAAGGGAGCTATGAGTCCAAGGAAATCGAGTTAAAAATAGTATTTTGTCTACATTATGAAAACCTTTAGGAGTTAAAATATGATTCCGTGGCTGATTTTAAGAATTATTGAGATCTTTAACCTGAAAAAAATTGAACCTAAATACCTTCCCCTTTCATTAAAATAATTTTGCATATAATTATTATGCCGTCAGGTAATAGTGAACATTTCGAGTTGTATATTCGAGCAGCTTATTGTAAGAAACAAAAAAGGCATTTTGTTGCACGCTTCTAGAATAAACCATTTTCCAGAAAAAATGCGCTCAACTGATGTGAAAATAATAGAACGCCTGGTATGCAGGTAAAAAGTGCCAATTTCACGAAGGAATTGTCTTGTACCAGAGACGTGCTCTCAGGAAAATGCAGCCTGTGATGTTGTTTAAAAGCAGCTCGCAAAATCCACCCAAGAAAAAAAAAAAACATAAGTTTAGTTTGGCAAATTTGGCAATCCATTAGGTTTTACGGCATTTTTACAATTTTTTTGGAGAAAATTAATTAATTTTATGAACAACGTAGTGTCTCTTAAGTTCTTTGTGAACAGTTACTTTTTTAATTAGTTTATTTATTTACTTTACTTGCTGAACGACAGAAACAAAGTGCAATTGCAAGACAACAATCCTGTGAAACATATTGCTCCTAAAATTCGTGGATTTTTCTCGCGAATAAAAAAATTAAATCTTGTAAAAATGCTGAAAAACCAAATAAGTTTCCAGATTCACCGAACAGAGCCTAAGATATTTGAACATTACCTGGGGTGGATTTTGCGACATGCTTTATTTAATCTACTGCATCACAGGTTGTATGTACCTGAGAGCACGGCGCACGAACAATTACATACCAAGCGGTGTGTTATTTTCACAACAGTTGTGCGAATTTTTCTGGTAAACGGTTCATTCTAGGAGCTTGCAACTAGAGCACCTTTCCTTGTTTCTTAAGATAAGCTGCTCGAAACGGCAACACGAAATGTTCACAATACCTCACAGCAAATTAAATGTATACAATATGAGGGTGGCCATACCTACTATTTTAATGAAACGGGGAGGTTTTAAATGAAGGTTTAAAGGTTAAATTTTATATAGGTTAAAGATCTCAGCAATACTTTAAATCTGCTACGGGAAAAATAATTTCTCTCCTTTTTTTATTACATTTTTACAAAATACTATTTTCTAACTCTGTTTTTCAATAGCTCAAAACCGTCATAATATCCACGTGACTTGAAAGTACCATACACTATTATTATTATTATTATTATTATTATTATCTTAAAGGAGGAAGGTACTCTAAGTTCCAAAAGTGCTCTCTTTATCCCGAATCACCTACACATATAAGGTTTTGAAACTAGATCTTAGGGACACGACATATGTAATCTGGAATGTACACTATGAATTTCAAACAATACAAATGCATCGTAACGCCGGGTAAACCACAAATTAACCACACACAACACTTGATACCACGTTGTACACACATTTGTGACGTCACGTTCACTCTGCTGTATGTTACCTGTATGGCACTGACAGTGTCGTGGGCTGCGTGTGTTGGCAGACGTGATCGAGGTTCTGCGGACGCGCAAGCTGGATATCTCAGGGACGCCGCCCGCCGCGGCGCTAAACAGCAGCAGCGCCCCTGGCGGCAGGACGGAGGACGCGCTAGCCGACAACGGACAAGACGGCCGGCCCTACACTCCAGCTGCTTCCTTGCCGGTCTTGCCAGGTATACAACTACATTTAGTTTGGTCAAATATAGTAAACTGACGATACAGGATGTTGTAAAATTGAATGTTATTATTTTAGGGGAACTATCCTAACAACTGGAGGAACAACAAATTTTACAAGAACTAAGGTTTCTGCATTGCAGTCAATAGGCGTACAGGACACACTACAAAATCATTTTCTTTGCTGCAACCAAATTTTGTTAAAATATGGACCACTGCAAATAAACTTTGCCGCTAATGTGTTTAGCTTGCGGTAAAGAAATATCTTATTGCAGCAAAGAAAATGTGGAAAACTTAAGTTTGGGGGTAACAATTTTTTTTCTTGCAGTTTTCGTTAAAAAAAAAAATAGTACAAGTTTCTTTGTAGCAAAGATTATAACTTTCTATGCATGAAGTTTGTGGTAAAGGTACAGCAACAATCTCCTACATAAACATATAAAATAAACTACTTTAATGTTAACACTTTTTGATTTAATATTAAAAAATAAGTTTTCACATGACAAATAATGTGTTTTAAAGTGCATAGGGTGCGGGCTACCCGTGTCACTGTGCAACGTCATCGCAGATAATATAAGCGCAGTTACATAAGAGGATTAGTCATCTCAAATTTCACAATATGCATTGTCCAACGTAACAAGAAGCCGCGGTAGCCTAATGGTGTTTATCGAAGTGTTCCATTGTGAACAAAATCGCAGTAATGCTAGGTTGAACTTTTTGAGCAGACGTGGTGTAAAGTGATATTATGTTAACCGAAAATTTTAATTGTTTAAATAAGTTTCTATATATTTAAGAGATGTGGTTTATTTTGCAAAAATATATTGTGACTTTTCTTACTGTAATGAAAAGGTTCAAGCTTTTGCGGTTTTTGTGTGGTGGCATGTTAAAGTCCAAATTTGCATAAAACTGTTTTTTACAAGATAGGAAAACAAAATGACTTAAAAAAATTAATGGTCAGACCAATCTCCTTCCACCGAGGCGATCCGGGTTCGGTTCCCGGCGGGGTCGGTCCCCGCATTTCAGCATGTGGAACTCGTGCCGGACGATGCCGTTGGTCAGTGGGTTTTCTCGGGGATCTACCGTTTCCTTTGCCCCTCCATACCAATATTTTGTGGGTATTCATTCTTCAAAATGTATTTATGGTCATCAAAAAAATATGCATAGTTGTCACCTGTAAATTTTTATGTCCACCATTTATTTTGTTGGTACTACTACATAATTTTCCAGGGAAGACTACCTAGAAAATTTTTCTTTCAGTGCGGTGCTCCTCCGTTCTCACCCCGTGTCACCCCTCACCAGCGCTAAAGACCTCGATGTTAAGCGCTCACCAAAATCTCTCTCACTCTCTCTCTCTCTCTCTCTCTCTCTCTCTCTCTCTCCAATGTAGCATTCCACAGTACCACGATCCACAGAGCGCGCTATGTACTGTGCAAGTGATCTGCACTACACAAACGATGCATTTTCGTACCTATGATCATGTAGCATCTTTGTGTATCTAGATGTAGGGATTGTTCTCCTAAAATATTGACGTAATAATTTTGCGACATTCTGTATTAATACCAAATGAGGAGGGCACAAGAGAGCAAGGCCTCGCATTCAAAGAGCGACATTCCGACTGGGAGTCTGTAGGTTGAACCCTGAAGGAAGCCATTCAATAAAGCCCCCACGATGGATAAGCGACGAAATGGGTAGAGCTTGGGAGGCGGTAGGAACCCTAGAATACCTGCCGGCCAACGGCGACATACACCACGTTTTTTATGTGCGAAAAGTCTGGGATCCACCTGATTGCCTTTTTAGTAGACACGCGCTCTAGTCACTGCACCATGGTCTCGTACATAGCCGTCTCTAATAGACGGTCGTGGTATTCTATATGGCAACCCTGCCAAGAAGGGTCGTTTTAATGACGCTCTGACCTCTCAAATGGCAATCCCTTTCCCTGATTCGTTTGTCTGTCCTAAATACCAGCGAATCAGGGAATGACATTGATGTTAGCTCAAAGCACTATTAAATCGGTCCTTCTTGACAGGGTTGCCACATCGAAAGCCGCGGCTTTCAACTAGAGATGGCTACGGCTCTGAGTCAAAGTAAAAATTTCCTGGCAAAAGCTGTCTGTATAGGGGGATCGCAGCCTTCGATGTGGTAGTTTTGTAAGCAAGGGTCACATTACCCCACATTAACCGTGATTAGTGCATTACTTGGGCAATAGCTTTCGCTGTTTTGTACGGTACATCAAGATCTCTGCGAGTAATTTCCTCCGAAATGAATTGTCGTGACATTACAGCATTAAAGTTCTTATAAGGTCATACGTACAAGATTAAATTTTCCTTCGTGTAAGGTGTTGAGGTTGGGCATAACAAGCCGAGTTGGAATTACTGGTTTACGTATTATTAGGTTGTTTAGACACACAAATTTCATTATCGCGCTCTAATAAAGTACAACAGACTCATAAATCTCTTAACACCAAAAATGATGACGCAGTTAGTCAAGTATTATTTTGTAATTATCAATATATTCTCGCCTTTTCAGAGTCATCAAGTAATGCATATGTAAACATAGGCGACTAACATCGAATGCATTTGTATAATGTAAAAGCGCCGCAGTAATTTTTTGTTAGTAATTTCAATAAATATATTGTTATGATTGACCGCGGGGTGTCGCCCAACCTTAAGAAAGTATAAGCAAACCAACGGAACTTGTGACGAATTCAAACATTCGTAAGCCAGTGTAACTCTTGCAATTGGCCCATGACTTATATGTAGAGACCGGAAAAATTCGCGGGTTCAATGTTCTGTAGACTAGCCTCCAAGAATGTATGTGAACTCAAGCATACCGCAGCTGTTCATTAGCTGCTCGCTTCCACAGTGAAATGGGCCTGCGTTTATTTGAATTTTTGTTATTGACTCAGCGACTTTCGGAAGGTGTCAGATAAGTCAAGGACCAACTGCGAAACTGACTCAGACGTACAGTTGGTGGAATTCTAGCTTGTGCGTAAAATAAAACGCAAATTTTTCAGGTCTCTACTTATATGACACCTCCTGGAGAGCGCTGGGCCAACAATAAAGCTGAAATCATCGGGCCGTACGACCCATTAATACAACTGATATGCATCCGGCAATCTCCGCGTCCCATACGATAGAGTTATTGAATTATCGCGGGAAAAGTTGACCGTTTGTTAGCCTTCAACTGTTTATCGTTGCACGAGCACATCTATTCTGTATTTGTACAGTCATGGACACAAAAAATGGGTCAACTCGTGATAGTGGAAATTTGTCTAAGTCCCGCTTCGGGTACGTTCGGCAGGCAGGCCTTCGCGCAGGCGACTGACGAGCGCGAGGCGTCTCACAACGGTAAGCGAAGGCTGTGGGGATAAAAGGACACAAATCGCAACAACATATTGCGGTTAACAAGTTATTAGCCGCCTTTAGTAGAGAATAACCGTTGATGATATTTCACGTTCATAAGTAACGGTACAATTTATGAGAAGTAAAAATAATGATGTTGTGCTACAATCATACCAGACTTCGGTGTGTTATTAGTCGATATTATTGTCGTGTAGTTTAATTTGTATTACAAATGTTTACTTTCACTTTCATCTTCATTTTGAAACTAGTGCGTGTATAAAGCAACTAAAGGTTTATAAGGCAGCAATAATACTTGGCAGCAAATATACTTGACAGCAACAATACTGAAATGTTTTGAGAGCAGGGGCGTAGGAACGTTTCGGAATTGGGGGGGGGGGGTACGTCCGGTAACACTGAACCCCTCTAATAAATTGGAGGGGGAGCCGGGAGTCCACCCCCTGGAAAATTAGGGATTTCAAGGTGTATAATGGTGCACTTTAAGTATTTTTCGTATTTAGATATGCTAAATATTAAACTTGCTTGAATAGTGATTTTTTTAACCTTTTCGCGAAGTTTTACAACGTTACAGTTAACAAATCAGGAGCCTTGCCCAAGAACAAATTAATATATATTAAAAAACCGGAACACTACTCACTGCAATTTAAGCAATCAGTCCATAAATTATATGTAACTCAAATAGTATATATTGGCAACATACTCGCGGCATACAAGCTGCTACAACAACAACGGTGCAGTTTGCAAAGCAAGCTTCGTGTAGTAATCAAGAATCTCTGTAATAGGCTACTTACTAAGACATAAAAATAAAAGTATGGTAAATAGTATTTCTTGCCAGAAATTCCATTAAAAGTGAATTTTAATTGTTTTGAAATTTTCACGCTTACTATGTCCATCACGAAAATACTATGAGTAGTATGATTATGCCGGTTCTGGGACAGGAGCCGGAGTGTGGCACAGTGTGGCACCACCCGCCATGTTGTGACGTCACGGCCCCGGCCGCCATGTTGGATGACAGTGACCTTGACCTTGACCTTTAACCTTGACCTTGAGTGTCAAATTACCAAAATTTTCCAAAATTTCGAAAATTTCAAAAAATCCCGAAAAAATATTACCGCCATCTTGATTCCGGACGCCATCTTGTTTCCGGCCGCCCTCTTGGTGTTTCTTCCAAAACATTTTTTATTTCGCATTCCATTATAACCCCACACGTATTTAATAAATTAAATTTATAATAAAATTATTTTTAGTAAAAAACTTTTTAATAAAAAACTATTTAATAAAAAACTTTCTATATAAAAATTATTTAATTAAATCAGCTAGCGACACGTCTTACCCGGACGAGCTCCATCGACACACTGACGCCCCCCACCACTTTTTACA
>PNEQ01010879.1:0-25293 GCA_003012365.1 Medauroidea extradentata
CACTTTGTAAAGTTAAATTTTAGAAGCTTTCTTTAGTAGTTCTAGTTCCTGACTCTGTCTGTAGAAGTCATTTCACTTGACCATAGATTCCTTTCAAATATCAAGAATATTAAATGCACCATATTTGAACACAAATTTGATTATCATTTCTTTAAGTAATTATATGACTTCTGCAGGCGTTTCCTGTTTCCGACTAGATTTGTAGTCTAGAAAGAAAAGAAACTACAGGCCTTTCTTGTGTAAATAACACGGTCCAATAAACCATTATAAGTAATAGTTACAATTTATATTATAGCCTAGAATGCGTTTTAGATAAATCTTCTATATATATCCAACCCAACGAGATATTCACTTTATTTTTGCTTCAGGATGATAGTTAAAATTCGATCTCTCAGTACTGTACAGGGGATATGTGATTGTAATGAATAATCTCTTTTCATTTGACTGAATGAGCTATCATATTAATTTTCATATCACTTGAATACTTGAACATATGCTTAAGGTGTGTAATTCAGATTTTTCGAAATTCGACACCTAAAGGGATGAAAAGGCAAAACAATTTATATCAATCAGCAGATGATACTTATCTAACCAGTAGAAATATTACGGTGGTTTTTGCGTCACAAAGATATTTATGTAATTACCTGAAAAAAAGTAATGCAAGTTTTGAAATAACATAATTATGAAGAAGAAAACTTAGTTTGTAAACTTTCAGGGCAGACGATCTGTAAACAAAGTACGACCAGCGTGAAATAAATTTTACCGAAGTTTCGTTCTACAGCTCTACCGAGACGTGGTGTTGTACTGTACAACCTCTGTAAGCCCAGAAGTTTATATTTTATTTTTTAAAATAGTTTCGATGAATAATTTCTATGTTACGTGGAGGCAGTTGTTTGTAGCTCCGATCTATTGTTCGGTAGGTTCTGGCCTCAAATTCCTTTAAAAGTTATGCAAATCTGCAGGTCTGACACACGAAAACTACAAAGAAGATGAAATGAGTGCAGTTTGGATGAAGTTCACAAGTGGTGAAAATGGATAATGCAGTCCACTGTCTACTGAAGTTCCTCGACAGCATCATCCCACAGATACCATCTCACTAGCCTCAAGGTTGGTGCACTAAATGCGTTAATATTTCAGCAAAATATTATCCCGCCAAAACTATATACTGCATCATAATTTCAATTGAATGTTCTGAAAAACAAATATGTTATTGAGGGCAGCATCACCAATGGTTATGCTCGGGAGAAGTCAGTTTTAAAACCACGTAAACTACGTATTTCATTCGGTTACCCTCTTACATTTAGGAGTCTGTAATTACCCCACAACGTCAATTTTGCTGCGCCTATAAATAAGACCCAGACGAAGTCGCTTTTATTGGCAGCGACAAACTTCTAAACTGCTTTTCGCGTGGATGGCTATAGCTACGTATCCTACTGCAGAGTTAACTCAACTAGCAGATTTGTCATTCTAACATTTGATGAATGAACTACTTATCTTGTGTACAAAGATGTTTTTTTTAAATTAAAATAACAAATATTATCTGCTCTGAGTAATACACGCGAGTAAAGTCGCGGGCGCACCGCTAGTATTTAAGTGTGTGTGTGCGTCTACGTGTATACACATATATCGAAAAGTTAAAATCTCCGACTTAAAAAGTTTTGGTCAAATTTTACAGAGCTTAGATTTCACCATTATAAATTCGAATATTGAACCAGAAATTCCGTTTTTCTACTCGAAGTAAGTGCTCGCAGTAGTAACTAGTTATTTAGGCATAAATTAAAAATGAATTCATGCAGTTTTAATACGTTTTTGGTTAGCATTTTTTAATTATCAGTTTTACCAATTTACGAATGTTACTACTTATCATCCACATGGACTAACAAAATAAGGCTGTAATGCTTCTTTGTTTTCTAATACCTCGTAAGACGTGACGATTTTGAAATTGTCATAGTCAATAAAAATTATTTTAACTAGTAGGTAAATTACTACCTCTTTGTACGGAATATAAAGTATTGTTTTACGAGCTACGTGAATTTAAGCCGAACCTTGAATATTTGTACCTGCGTCACAGTCGAGCACACTTACTGTGATTATTTCCTTGTTGTCAGCTCAGTTTGTCAACAGTGCATAGGTACGTAATGACTATTGTACGTCACGTCACACCAAAGAATATTTCGTGCTCAAATGTTACATTATGTGAAAAGAACTTAAAGAAACTCTGTTGTACATACAGTCGTGAACGTCAAAATTTCAGTTTTTAATTTCAACAATGAAGTTTATAAGATTTAATATTTCCTTATTTCTAATGATGTTAGGTTATGGGCGTCGCTTGGTTGTACGTTCGATATGAACGGTCCAAGTATATGTCTAGAATAGATCTTTGCCTCTACGCGCGAACTGAACTAACGCATAGTCATCCTCTGTTCAAATCGCCTTCATTTGGTTTGCGGTGGTAACATTGTCATTTAACAGCACTGAAATAAGGATAAATTAATGTTAGTACGAGTCTGACGTAATTCGAATGTCCCACAACATAATTTTTTTCTTCGCCTTAAAATAATTACGGATATAATATAATACTAATTATTTACACACTCTAAAAAATAGTTTGTAAATTTACCAGACGTGCGTATAGGAGCGCTAAGGAAGTAGGTATGGTAGAATAGTTTCCCAGGCATCCATGGTAGCACTCCTAAACTTTTTTATAAAACAGTCAAATGTATACCGAAAATGCCAGACTTGTATTGCAACAACTGTAAAAGTTTGCATATTTACAAAACGAAGTATGGTAACTGTACAATACTGCGTCTGGGATAATAACTTCCTAAACATTCAAGGAAGTTTTTTACAGTACAGAAGACGTTGAAAAGACCATTGAATGTTGTTTCGAGTAAACTAAATAAAAAATAATCCTGAATATTTGTTAAATAACAGAAATACTAATCAATTTCCGTGCTTCTTTTTGTGTGTGTTTCATGGCAGAAGGCTCAAGAAATACTTTTGAAAACCAGGGGAAGAAAAGCGCATCGTCATGTAACGGCCAACCGACGATAAATTTTGTCGAGAAATAGCCTTCCGTTTCCTTTCAAGGAAGGTTAAAAGTCGATGTAAAAGACGTACCAGCGAAAAGTTCAAGAACATCACGGGCTACAGAATCACTTTTTTACGGTTTTTTCCTACCCCTTCCTTCTTGTTAAAAATTCGCGAGCTCGTCAGTCATCCGAGGTCGACATCGACGACTCGACCCCCGGGTCAACGACATGAACGAGCGATAGAAGGCATCCTCTAGCTGGCTGCATAGGACGCGCTGAAGTTACCCCACATCACCTTGGTTTTCCTGTCGAAGAGTTTTCAACACTCCTGCTGACAACTATAGAACTCGTTTGATAGTTTATGAACCGTCCTGAGGATGTAGTTACATGGTCTAACCTTAGTGGGTATCTAGTAGGTCTTCAGCAATCATTCTGTTTTCTCGCTGTCAAAGTAATACGGCCATAATTCAAAAACATTTAAACGTGAGCTACGGCCATTACTGTAAAAAAACATGTTTCACTCTTTTAAATGTTCCGTAGAATGTTTAAAGATTAAAAATAATGAATTGATTTTCCCCAAGGCTCAAACTTTCCCTTGTTCTGCAGTGACAATTAGTTCAAAAGTAGCATTTTGAATGCTTAACGTGTTGAAAGGAAATTTTTTTTATTTATGCTACCCACGATTTAAAATTAATTCTATGCTAATTGTGGTGAGACGATCTTTTATGACCTGTTTTATAAGTGCACCAATTTACTCCCTGCCGGAACTGGGTACTGAACCCAGTACCTCTCTTCTGTAAATCTAGTTCGAAGCTGACTGCGCTACGGGTGTCGGTTCCAAGTACGGTCCCACGAAATATATGTATCGCACTATTCCGATCGAAGTGTAACGAACTGCTATAACGATCGACGCTAATCAAGTATCAATAACGGCCGGCGATAAGGTATAAAGACATACCGTTCGTTAACTTAACACAGTGCTATGGGATCGCAATCACTCTCCGTCTACTCCTACTGGTCTGTTTCATACATCACAGCAGCCACACTCGTTCCTTGCCGATAATCAGTCCACATAGACCAAGGTTAGCTGTATAAGTGACGAGGTATGTGCGAAGCGAGCAACTGTTTGTTGGCTTGCTTCGAGGCCACAGTCGTAGTCGTTCAGCTAAGATTGTACACAATTTAAAACTGTTGGATTTTAATGGTAAACTTTTTAACCCCCGGCGTGAAAAGTGGAATGTTATAAGTTAAAAGTGTGTATCTGTGTGTCTGTCTGAGGCATTGTAGCACCTAAGTGGATGAACCGATTTTTAGTAAGTTTTTTTTTTTGTTTGAAAGATGACTTTATCGAGAGTATTCTTAACTATGATTCAAGTAAAATCTGTTCAGCCGTTTGAAGATCATCAGCTCTTTTCTAGTTGTCGAAAGGAAGTGATCAACTTCTACTGGTTTAATCAATTTTAAATTTAGTACCCAGTGAGTCAGGGCTTTCTTAAATTTTTAATTCAATATATTTACTTGTTTTAAAGGATAAAACTCTAGCCATGTCAACATTTAACTATGGCTCTCAAAAAAACTCGCTTAGTTTTGAGTACACATTAGAGTTCGTGATTGGCTCTTAACTCATTCGACACAAACTGGAAAGTCCTGGGCCATAACATGAAGAAGGAACTGAATGCAGGCCCAATAATGCGATATCACCGTGTCAACAAGTATCATTCGCGCATCCGACAGATATTCTTGTAGGCTAGCCTACACGACAGTGAACATACATTTTACCGGTCTCTATATGTAAGTAAAGTCTCATATTATATATCAGATAACTGACAAAAACTTAAACAAATATTTATAATTTTTGCTCAACTCAACTCTTAAATTATTCATACCGTCACATGAGCTGGGGCGAATAGGGAAAAAATTTGAAACGGATTCTTAACTTAGACCATTACCTTAAATTATGTTTCAATACAATTACTCATTGTAAAATTATAAACCGCTGACCTTACGGAAAAAACTCGGGTTTTAAAACCGCGTACTGGAACATTTGATTTGAAATTTTGTCCCCATTCATCCAAGCCTCCCTATTCACCCTATTTAATGGTACTTAAGTAGCTGGAAATTCCTAAATCACACAAACAGTTATTTGCATCTTGTTCATTCCGAGTAAGTGTAATTTTCAAGATTTCTGCACTTGTTAGTTTCCGATATGATAATACATACTAGAATGCCAGCTCGATTTTCCAAGCTTCATGTCTCCTTTCAAGGTGGCTGCCTAGGGGGACGAGATTTGCGAGGTTGGAAGCCTGTAAATACGCTTCACACTTCACTCTTGCCTCTAAGCGCAAGTCATGTTTTGACAAGCATTCTTAACGCCGTCAACTCGTCACTACTATACATTCAGTGACCCTATCATATTATGACGTATTACTAAATAAAAAGTTGTATTGTACACGTACCGTAATGTGTGTATACTATGCACCAGCTTGGGTAACTTTTCAGCACAAAAAAAAATATTTGTTTCTAGGACGTTTGGTGAAACACAGACACATCGCGACTGGGTATATAAAAAATTATAATTTGATACCATCGAATACAATCACCTGTCTTTCAACTATCAGCATAGAAAAAATATCTTTGGTGGTGCAAAGTTACACATGCTGGTGCAAAGTATACCCAGTTTATGGTATATACCTTTTAAAAGACTGTGCGCTCAGATTTTCTTACATAAAGGACTGATAAAACACCCATTTTCGCCATTTTCGGTCACTAGATAATATACTGTAATGAGTAGTGGTAGTTTGAAATGACAATACACACATGTAAAGTTTTCTGAATGCTATTTCTAGGTAGGTTTTATGGCTCGAAGGCCAGCGCGCTCTCCAACCGCCCACACTGCACCACTACACGCGACAGTAATGCAGCCCATGGCATACCTTTGCTTCACTCTTAGCGTTTCCTTTAATTTTTTTGCTTTAATTTATATTACTAGGCTTTCTGCCTGTGTTGTTATAAAACCTACCCTCCTCGACATTTAGAAATGCTTCTGATTCCAGTAACCACTTTGAGCCTTTACTTGGTAATTTCCTTACGGGTCATCGGAGTTTTCGTCTTTTGCAAAATTGCATACCAACGGTCAAACTCTTCTAGCCTCCTGCCGAACTTATTGGCATTTTTATTCCAGATATTGTGAAGAGTTTCATCATTCACTGTATTATGCATTGTTAACTGAGGGCTGTGCTGCTCTTCAACTTCGGCAAGCCCTCCTTTGTTGACATTCGTTGATGACATGCTCAATTGTGTCATCCACACCATGCACAAGCTTGACACAACGGTGAAGCTTGAAGACTCTGTTCGTGTACACTGGTCTTGAAGTTGTAAAGTTTCTAATTGGGCACTGTAGTGGGTCAATACCACAAAAATTTCCTCTTCATTCGAACTCGTACACCAGGAACCAGTCCGAAAGTCCACCTTCCTTTTTCAGAGTTGGCCCATCGATCTTGCCAGAGATTCAGAGTGAATTCCCTCTCACAATTTCTCTTCCTTTGTTGGATGCCATGTTCTGGACGCTACGGCTATTCTTTCTCTTTACTTTACTCTCAAGTCGATGGGTGTCGGTCCCACTAAAGATTGACACAAATATGGCATAAGTTGTATTGAATATCTGGGAAATTTAACCCCCATGTGGTGCTTCCAACAGCCTTCATTGAGATATTCGAGGACGAATTCGATAAAGGTTTCCAGGACATCTCTTGTTCTTGAAGCCCCACATGACCTAAAACCATGCATTCATTGTCAATTACACCAGCGATATCCAAGAATAATGCCACAATATACTTCATCTTAGAGTGCTGACTACTTTATATAAACTGTACTGCTGTTAGTATAGACTTCCTTCGGCTTGCAGAGCTTGCTGATGTCTTCTATTTAATAATGTTTCGTACATTTTCTTTGGGATCCTTTCCACTTTTCTTATAAAAAGTCCTGACATTTCCGATTTTACAGCATATTGGAAGTATTCCTCTTTCCAGCAAACTCGTTAAAAATGTTCAGTAGAGGACTCTACATTCTAGAGTTTATCATTTTTATTATTTAAGTAATTATCCTATAGATTCCTGGTGCTTTCCTGTTTTTCATTCCAGCAACTACTTGTGTAAGCTCCTCCCAAGTAAACAATGGAGCATCTTGAACTTGAGGAACTTTCGGCATTACTCTTATATATTCTTTGTGAATAATATCCTCGTCATCCTCCGAGTCGTCCGGAAGCTGACTGTCGAGCAGATGCCTGGTACTCTCCTCAATGGACAGGGATCTGTCGACTGGGTACTTTCACACTCTATATTGATTGTATTTTTTTTTTGCTGCCAATTTATACACCACTCCAAATGGGTCTTTGTTCCCCTTTTCCGACCACAGTCTGCCCAGAATTGTTTATTTTTGTACTTGAATCTTATTATAGTATGCTTGCTCGGCTACTATGTTTTCTTGAGCAAGCCTCGTCTTCTCGTCTTACCTGACTCTTTGAATATTTCTTCTCAACTTCCTTGTCATTTTTCTTGGAACTTCAAGGTCTTCGTCGAACAGTGCCATCTTCGTTGTGCCAGAACCAGCTAATTTCAACGTTTGAGGGCAAGTGTCTTGTAAAATCTCTTGTAAACTCCTTAATTTCGCATGGATGTCATTGTAATCAATGTCCTTAATTTTCTTAGTGAGAGTGTCTAGCAGTACTCTATCAAAGTGCGCCCAGTTTGCATTACATGTACATAATATTTGTGTACATACATGCACTGGCTGTGTCTGCAATCAGTCTGTGGACACTGGAGCTTTCGTTTGTAACTGTTCAGTTTTGTACCTAGTCACTAGTTGCACCGTTTGCGATAGCGACATCCAAGTTTAATTCTGTATCATTTGTATGTGATACCTACATTTGTTGTAATTTAACCTTCCACATTTTGCACAATCAAGTTGTCTATTAGCACAAATTCATTGACTTCTTATCCTGCCTCATCTGTAATAATGCTGTGTCACATTTCCGATTCGGAATTTACATCAGCAGAGACAATTACGGGTTTGCCTGTACTTACAGCAGGCTATAACTTCCCATCTGTCTAAATGATATTTAGTATCATCCTTGAACTGAAAGTAAGAGGAGATCATCCAACAACTTGTTTGTCGTGTGCTCACTTGCACACATACATTGTGTGTGTTCGAAACATTTGATAACATCATTATATAGATATTAGGATTTATTTTCAAAAAAATTCCAGCCATAGGGGAGTGTCCAATGGTACATATGTCTCACTTTAATCCTGCTAAGTCTTCGAAAGGAGTGTAGGGTTTCTTAAATAATAAAACATCCAGTCTCTACTCGACAGCAATTTTGTTCTGCCCATTGGCCACCACTCCTCAGTGGTTTATATTAATCTGGCCACGTCTAATTGTTTCGGACAAATTCTATCCTACTCAGTTTCATCGCAAATGCCTAGGGACAGGAAAATTTCGCGAATTCAATGACTTGCATGTTAGAATTAACTATCTTGTGCATACTCAAGCCCCGACCATTTGTCAACTAGCTGCTACTCAGTGGAACAGCAGACAATTAACGAATAGACGGGGCTGAGTATGCATAGTACAATGGTCATTGCATTTGCGAATTTTCCTGTCCCTACAAATACCTTTTCGCAATGTAGATAGTCTTTGAAGTCTATTCGATGGTTGCTTCTTTTGTGTTTCTTAGCCAGTTGGCACATAATACTTTTTACAATAAATTGTATCTAAATTTTTTTAGACACATATTAAAACATAATTAATTGAAAATATGTACGAATGCAAAGATATTATTTTATTACACACCCATTAAAATAAAATATTTCAAAATTAAAAAAAATGTTTATTGCCTTACCAAACACCGAATGACTGACACGCAGCTAGCATGATAAGAGGAAAATTTGCATTATTAAAGTTTTGTTTCATACTTTATGCACCTTTTCATTAATTTTGGACATTTAAAAAACTGCCATACTGCTCTGATAACAAAATTGTACCTAATCTTGCAATAATTTTCTCGCAGTCTAAGACTACTGTTTATAATCGCGGATATCAAAGCTACATGTTGGACTGTTATTTCGTTTCGGTGTTTTACTAATTTTATAGTGTTTTTATAGTAAAATCGCAGTATTCATTGAAAATTTCTCTCGTCAAAATTGACGATTTTCTCAAATATATGTTCGTCAAAATACAATTTTCTGGCATGCAATAAAGTAAGTTACTCTCACGGAACAACAGCATAGTGTTTATAAAAAAAATTTCAGCACCAGGCGAATGTGTGGTTAGAAAAACTCGTTCTCTTCAATTTTCTTTTTTTTTTTTCCGAGCTTCTTTTCCTGTTTTATCTGTGGGAGAGATAGTGGACGTCCTTTGCTTTGTAAAATATATTACACATGGTTATCGAGTTATTGCCGGTGTTCACATGCCAGAATTTATTGTGCTCCGGGCACAAAGAGATTACAGAGACAACCTACGTCGAAAAACGATGAAAAGTGCTTGCTTCAGAGAAACATGACGATACATCAAAGTAGAGTTACATAGCCGAAATTATTACTTGTAAGTAGGGGCCGGAAAATTTCGCGGATTCAAAGACCTCCATATTAGAATGCACTATCATATGCATACTCAAGCCCCGACCATTTGTCCACCAGCTGCTACTCAGTGGAACAACAGACAATTAACGGATAGTCGGGGCTTGAATATGCATAGGACAATGGATTCTAGCCTGCAGGTCATTGAATCAGCGAAATTTTCCGGCCCCTACTTGTAAGTGTACTTCGGTTAAAATTCCACATTTAAAGATGTATGTGTGTGTAAGAAATAAGAACACTTAATGAAAAAAAAATGCACCGTTTTTATTGTCATTAAAGATTATAATTTTGAAACATATATTTTTTCAAATAATTTTTTTTTCTATAGTAAGACCACGTTACACTTGCAGAATCTTCATACTGATCAAGACCAAACTGTTGTAAGGTAATATCAATAGTGTAGACCTTTACTCTCACCAGAAAAAGACACCAGATATGACAAGTTATCTGAATAATTGGTTTTCTTCGTGCGTAGTACATATGACCAAACACCTTAAACTATACTTTATATAATACTTAAGTATATTAAATTATAATTGACAAGTGTGTTTTAAGCGTTCAGATGATGTTGAAGAATCTGTAGCTCTTCAACATCATCTGAACACTTAAAACACACTTGTCAATTATAATTTAATATAATTAAGTATTATATAAAGTATAGTTTAAGGTGTTTGGTTCATCTCACAATAAATGTCGTGGATTAACAAGGAAATCGCATTGGCCTACATTACATGCATTAAAATTCCTGCTCTATAGACATAGTACCAACCGTGATATTCCAACTTTACAATACAACTGTTGATGTTAAAATTTTACTTCGACACAACAATTTTTGCTGTCATTGTTTACGTGGTTTCCTACTTACTTCTTTGTTGCCTCAAACAAATGGCATATAGTGCGTAGAAATTAGTGTATCTAAAGTTTTTCGAACATAAGTTTTATGTAGCGTCGTTTTATATTTTAACGTTACATGAGCTAATGTGTAGGTGTTAATGAACTCTGCCTTAACGTAAGAAGGGATCTTTTTACACTATTTTCCCGAACTCAAATATTTAATGAAAACAGACACTCTTTGATGTGCTATGTACGTAAATGCCTGTCTGTCTGCCCGTTTATAACGTATTCAATCCTATATCATTCATTCGATTGCGGTGAAACTTTGGTGAGTGTTTGAGAGAGAGCTGACAAAGGTTCCTTCTGACAGAAATAAATCTATATACAGCCCGATAAATAGGGCACCCCCGCCCAAAACGAAGCAGAAGGGCAGAACGACTAACAAAAAAAAAAATTAATGGAAAAGCTATACTTCCAAAAATGTTTCTTGAACGGTCATCATGGCCAATACCATAATTTTTCAACATTTAGAATATGTAAAATCATTTTCTTCAGAATTGTTTTACAGAATTTGAAAAGGGTGCCATAATTTGTTATTGTTAATATTCTTACTACTTTTAACATTATTAGTGATATTAAACATGAATTCTGAAAAGTTTTTATCATTTTATATATATATTTTTTTTTGGGGGGGGGGGAAGTTTGTGCTTGAAAAATATTGGAAAGAGAAAATAATGTTTTTGCGAATTAATGCTTTTACGAATTACTTAAGAAAATTTGGAGTACTTAGATTAATTATTGCATGATTCAAAGAGGCACAAAATTTGAAAATCAAGGAACATTGTCACGTACAATAGCTAATATTTATATAAGTACGACACGTCTATTACAAAAATTTGTCGAGACCCATAAAACTTGTTTAAAACTGATGTTTCTAACCCTTGTATCTAATAACATACGTAACTGATTTCTACAATATATACTAGACACTGTGAATATTTTCCGTTTCCAGTGATTTTCCACAGATTCAAACTGTTGATACTGCTCCATCGAGAAAATGTGGAAAACCACAGATTGAATCAGCTAAATAATCTCACAGAATGAAACGAGGATTTTACAGTAATTAGAAAAGTAACGAACATTTTATTTAGATGTACAAAATTTGAATATTACGTTAAATGTAACAGTTATTTTTCTAAATTATTGCATTACCTCAAGAAAACCATGAAACAAAATTAAAATACTGACGAATATTAGCGGGATTCGGAACCACGGACTTTACTACAGCGTGTCAACTCTCAGAGAGTAACCCACCGTCAACACGTGGCTGTAAGAGTTGCTAATAAAGTAGCTTTATATGTGATGTGTGTTATGTCTGTTCGTAGGTTTATCAGTAATAAACTGACCATTTGTTGTTAAATATTACACTTTTTTTAAATCAGCGTAGCTCCATTGCGAGTACCAGAGCGAAAATTAACATTACTGTAACTTAACTGTTCACCACGAAAAAATACGTACTACTATAAATGGCTACTGTAAATAGTACTGTGCATTTGAGAGAAAATAAAAAACACATAATTATTTTTAAAACAACGAGCAAACAAAAATTGGTAGAATTTTGCTTTGGAATTGGTGGTACGCTATTTATTATGTGGTGTGATATTTTAGTTAGAGATTTTAACTATAGTTATGCAATTACAGATTGAATAATAGAATTTGTGTTGATAATAAAGTTAAATATACTTATTGATTGAATCACTTACCGCAGTCTGTTGTTCTCTCTTACTCTGTCCATAATATCTTACTACAGTGTAAACTATTTTATTCGAATAAGACACTTGGTTTTTGTTATTACTATGCCCCCGTAACTTGCGTATTCTGACAATGGCATGCTACTATAAAAAAACTGTGAGAGCTAAAATATATTTATAAGTAGAAAATATAGTCACAGCTAACGTCTACAAAACGAACAATACTACGTACAAACATAAAATTATGCATTTTCACCACGTGAATACTCTTAATTTAAGATTTATATATTTTGTAGCAGCAAATTCTCACACGGATGCAAATTGGATTACATTAAGGAAAAACTTCACCAAATATTACGATTTACATTTTGGAGTAGCAAATTCTCAATTTAATGTAAAATGGAATATTTTTCAGGAAGATGATATCGCTATCAGCGACACATACGTGAGACATACACTTTGAATCCTGAAGAACGAAGAGTAGCACTTCCAGCCTCACTACGAATGGTGTTGTGTCAGGGAAATGTATAAGGGGTATGTGAGGGGGTGGTCCGCAGTGCAGGTGAGGGTAGGTTACACCCCGAGATGCCACCCCCTTGTAGCGGCATCAGCATTATAAGGGGTGCTTGCCGCGGGGGTGGTGAGGGGCTGAAGGAAGCACTCCACTCGACCGTATGGAGCGATGCTCCGACACTACATCACGTGTTGCTGTGATGGATACCGTGCACTACCCTGCTGCTGGAAGGGAGAAGGGTGAACGGGGAGTTATAAATATTCACGTCGCCGCTGGGCCAGGCCTCTGATGAAATCTGCGTCTACGCGGCGACAGCTCAGGGGCATGCACGCTGAGCGATTGCCCGCCTCTTTCTACGTTCCCGCAGGTCCGCGCAGGAAGTCCTCTGTACGCCACTGTGTCGCTTAAGAGTGCGTGGTAGATAAATAAAAGCTGAAAACAGCAATTCATTTGTACGCTTTGTTGTAAGACTGTTATTTTAGTCTGATTTGCACATGCTTTATAGTGGTTGGGTGGCTGTAGCCAGAGGTGGGCACTCTATACTGGAACTATTTAAGTGGTTAAGTTAAGGGCGAGGGTTACTGTCAAATGAATTATGTTAATGTAATTATAATTATGTGGCTTTACTCTACAAAAGTTAGTTACAAAATAGGTACTACACGGCTGTATACTACATAATTTAGGCTGGAAGGGAGCGGCTGTTTAACTAATTATTTGTTCTACTCTATGATGGGTGACCCTTTGGATACCTTAGACATCACCGTTAGCTTGATGCCGGAGTCTGATGATGGTTGTGACGGCTATCGACGGACGGCGGCACGTCGTGGGTCTCGACCCAGGACCATCCTGGCGAGGTGGTGACGGCTGGAAAGCTTAAAGGAGACACACCACGTTTCTCCCGATACATTGCGTTATATTGACACACTTCAGTGCCGGTGTGGTGAATCGATGAGGCCCTTGTCTTGTGCAACCCCTGACCTGACTGCACTGCCGTCGTCGCTAGCCCGTCCTCCAGGCGAGGCTCTAATCATAACAGCCTTTTTTGAAGCCAATATGGATAAAATAGTCACTCAATGACAAGCGTAGATAATGGTATTTGCCAACTTTACGAATAAATATTTATCCAGAATTATTAATTCGTTACGCGTGATCTCTTGCGCCGCAGTTAAATGCACGAGGTTCCGGCGTCAGAGATTGTGCCTCAGAAGTTCGTAACACTGAAGACAATTATGTTTAAATCGTTGGCTAAAACTATTGTCCAGGATTGCTATTTATTAATTTTCGCAAATTGGTTTCAAGAAACCTACACTTATAGATTAATACTTTTAGCGTTGAATTATGTTTTACGAATTATCTTAAGGAGCCTGCCTTCCAGCCCTTCAAATGCGTTGCAGCGAGTCACGGCTATTATTTTTTTGACGAAACTATTTAACGCTCAATATATTTTTATATGTACTAAAAGAACACACACATCAAACCATGTCGGTATAGTTTTAAAAAGTCGGAGCTTTTGTTAGAAATATCATTTTCGGGGCCCTCAAAATTGGTCAAAACTGGCTATTACAGACTGCTGCCGTATCTGGAAAAATAACCTCATTCGAAAAACACAACCAGAGAAACAATCGTTAGACTGTAAACATTGCTGCCCACAAATAAAATTATGTGGTCACCGCTTAAATTCCCATTTGGAAAAGGGTTAATAATAAAGCCGTGCATGGCGGCTGAGTAGCTTGCGCGGGGAGGCGACAATGTATGGCATACGATACGACGTTCAGCAACACCCTTACCGCTCCTGCCTTACACACACAAACGCAGCGTATCTAGGGTGGCCCCTTAAGGGTGTTAAAGTGCGATAAGGTCATAATTTTACATTTACATGAAAAAGTGTTAGTTTTGCAGACGATACTTGTGAGTACAGTTTCCTCGTACGGAACAATTTTACCTCGCGTAATTTTCTCATAACAGTGCGTCAGAGTCAAACTTTTACTGTTTTGCTGCCATGCATATAGTGAAAACCAATTAACTTACGTACGTGAAATAATTCACAGTGAAATAACATACTACGGGCTACGTAATAAAATATTTGAAAAAAATTCCGCGAACTGTTTTTGTATTTTAAAAAAATCGCTGAATTTGCAAAATTTTTTCCGAGCCTTGCATTTTTTTTTTTTAAATTCAAAGTATTACGTTGTGGAATTTTTAATGTTTATTGCACAGCTCATGAGATGAAAGTTCACGTGAATTATTTTCTTTAAGTAGGTCAGTTAGTTTTCACTAATTGCATGGCAGCGTATCGAGTAAATTTTGACTTTGACACCCCGTTATGACAAAACTATGAGAGTTAAAATAGTATTGTACGAGTAAAATGTACTCGCGAGTATCGTCTACAAAACTAACCATATTCCGTACAAATATAAAATTATGATTTTATCGCACTTGAACACCGTAAGAGGAGTCCTCTACTGGCGCATGGGTGGCGTTGCAGTATGTCACGCGTATTCTTTTTTACTCAAAACTACTTAACTTATTTATATTATGTTTATCTACGAAATGAACACACGCTTGAAACTATGCTTATATGTTTTCAAGTTAATTGATAACTACGCTTGTTTTCATTGCATTTTTCTATTCCATAAACAAATTCATTTCTGACAGATGACTGATGTAATCTCAAAAACTAAATTTAATTGTATATTGCTACTAAACCCCTATTAACTTACTGAATAAATCAATCAATGTAAATCTATGTCGTCAGTGAATAAAAAACTAGAAACCAAATAGCAATGAACCACAAACAAAAAACATGTCATGCCAGCAGAGCAGTCAGAATTGTGCACTCGATTTCCTCGATTTCATTATATAGTCTAAAGTTATTTTTATTCTGAAGGATCCCAGGGTTCTGTATACCATAAATATTTGGGTTTAAACAATTCTAATTTTTGAAGTAGCATTCGATTAAATAATAACAATCAAATAGTTGTAAGTATTTTAAAGGAAACATAATATTTTTTTTAAATATTTCAATATTTTAAACCGAACATTTTCTGCAAGTAAAATGTGAATATACTATCAATCAGATAAAGACAATTTAAAGAATCGTCTTCATTGACGAAGAAGAGTAAAATATAGTATTTAATGTGGTCTAAAAAACTGAAATTCAACTACTGCGAAATCTAAGGGCAGTGTTTGATTCTTACGATAATATCATTATGTATAATATTTGCAAGAGTTTTAAATTATCTTTAAAAACATACTTGTCTTCAAAATTTATTTCTTTAATGTGAATAGCCTAAGAGTAGCCTCGTAACAATAGTGTAAATAATTTTTAATTTTGTTGGCTATAAGATACACCCTACAATAATACATATTTAAACATATATCTTTAATTACATTACACAATCCTAGAATAAAAATTATTTCGTGAAATATAAGAAGCTAAAACTTAACTCTAAAATGCACTATTTTTTTCGATAGAAGTTTTCTTCAGATACTTTCAGTAACTTCAAATAAAAAACAGAAAAAAAACTACCTTTATCCAGATTTAACCATATAGAAGGTCCTATAACAGAAAAGTCGTTTAATATTTTACATACAAATGGGACATACATTATTTTCAATTTTTTTTTTTTCGGAAAGACAATTTCAGTTAAGTACGGACTGAAGTGTTCCTAAATTATTCAAAACATGTGACACATGTCAGCTAATACTTGTTCCTACAACAGAACGCTAAATTTGTGTATATTAATTTGCTATGGCAACGCAAGCGACTTCCTGAAGTTGAGTGAGGCGGCCATAGCGTATCAATCGATAGCTGCAGCAGCATTATTGTTTCAGCAGCTGGGACTCGCTATCCTTCTGCGTACCCATGAATTATTTAACTTAACTCTCTACCGTGTTTTACAAACGACTGCTATTTCCAGAGTGGTTGGGAATATTTATGACTACTTCAAACATTCTCGTTTGAGTGGTGGTTTTACTGTATGTAATGCACTGCAAGCTGTTTGATAAAATACTGCAAGTTATTTATATCTCCTTTATGACACTTCACTAATACATTAGATAGACAATGAAGACACCATAGGAAAAGAGTATTATTTTGGATGTATTATTTAATTAGTTAAAATTCAGAGAGAGTTTTAGTTGAGACCAAACAGATATGGAGGAAAGTTAATGCTCGTCCGTAATATATGAACGCCTTTACATAAACTTTCAATTTAAATATCTGCGTTATGATTAGCATGTTGATCTCACACACAATCTGAGGATTGTATACTATATTATTTTAACTATTTTAATTTGTTTACTAAGAAAATTATGCATTCTCGACACATACTGTAGCCAAGCGTTGCTACGTTCTTAATTGTGGACTGAAATTTATCATAAAGTCAATACTCAATTCTTTATCACTCTAGTACAGCAGATTACAACTGACATTTCACAGTCATCAAGCTCTACAGGTTTGTTTTAAAAAACTTAAGTATTATTGAAATGGGTCATATATTTCAGTTAGAATCAATGTTAAAGAAATACTAAATTGTATTCAAAAATTTCATATTTTGGATAAGATTCGACTAGTGCAACTTTATAAGAGGTACAAAAAATAACCTATTAATAGTTTAGAATCATGTGTTAAAAAAAAAAATATATATATCTTAAATTACGTATGTCGATGCAAATATTATTGTAATATTCTTTTTATTAGTGTTTCCTAAAGGAAAAAGCAGCCAGTATCCGAGAACTGCAGCAAACATAATGATGTGTCTGCAAGAGCATGGATATAAATTCACATGAAAAATAGTAATACATGTTTGTCAGTCACGTTTCAAGCGACATCTTTTGGACGGGTACCATTTTCGGCATTGAGAGAAGTAAATTGTTGCCACGGAAATAAATAAGAAGGAAAAATTGTGAATTAACATTCCGAATGTTTTTGATTATTAAAATATTTATTGGCTAATAGTTATTCCAGACCATTAAAATAGCTTACATAGCACCGGGATTAATATTAAAGTGACTAGTAGTATATGTGTAGCCTCTAGAGATACTAAGCATATCTAATAAAATTTACCTAAATTCTTAATCCATGCACACTCTAGATCTCCAGGTTAAGAAGCACACCTTTGTTGTTGCCCTCACACGCCGCCGGTTTGTGGGCAAAGCTTCGGCCGAAAGAAGTACAGTAATGATGACTGCTTAGGAATAGCATGTAAAGAACGTTCCGTGGCGTGTATTCTTATCTTCGTAAACTTGATGTACGCTACAGTAACACAGTATCAAACACGTCCTAACTTACGAAGTTACTACGGCTAGCATGTGCGTCGCATGCTATTGGGCCTCACTGTGTTAGTTATAATATTGACAGACGACAAACACAAACGCGCCAGGGACACAGAGCCGGCGCGCGGACAGCAGTACTATTTGGTTTCCTGTAGTTTTCGTAAAGTATTATATTCTTGCAGATACGTTAAAAAGATATAGGTTTGTAATTCACACGATGACCTGAAACAAATGCGTAATAAACACACCACGCTAATCCTGACCAAAATCGGAGACGAAAATGTCAGTGGGAAAATGTTGTTCGACGACATTTTAAGTGGACAATGTGGCAACAGTGTATGGTGACAGTCCACTGTTGCGCACCACTACTAGGTATTACTTCATGTATGCTAAGGGCGCGTTACCCTAAGTTTTCAACGTCTTTATTTATTTTTATATTTGTACCATATTATTTTTTTTAATTGTATACATAAATTCTGAATAAATCTTCCTCTTAGGAAACTTTTGTATCTCTCATAGTTTTTTCGTAATGAGTCGTAAATGTCAACATTTGCACTTTACGGTTTTAAGTACGCCACTAAAGCCAACTAATATACCAAACCGAAAAATTTCACAGTGCATAAAAATGTTGTAGGGTATGATTTTACATATAAAAAATAATAAAATACTTTTGTATTTAATACAAAATTTTGAATTTTGAAATGAAAATTTAAAAAATCTACAATTTTTAGAAATTAAAAAAATATAATTTTTTGTTTTTATAAATGTCAAATCATAGCCTACAACGTTGTTATAACAGTGAGGATTTTTTCAGTTTGGTATGTCAGTTGGTTTTAGTGGCGTACTTAAAACCGTAAAGTGCAAATTTTGACGTTTACGACTCATTACGAAAACACTATGAGAGATACAAAAGTTTCCTAAGAGGAAGATTTAATCACAATTTATGTATGAAATAAGAACAAAAATATGTGGTACAAACATAAAAATAAAAAAAAAGACGTTGAAAACTGAGGTGAACAACGCCCTTAAGTCATGTAAACATAGAATCATGTTTGGACTGCTCGGGATTTTAACCTGCACCTAATTATAAGCAGGTCAGAACAGTAGATAAGATAAGTAAGATATATATGAAGCGCAAGAGGGGACTAACTACAGTGCTGTGTTGCCACATGGTGCATATAAAATGTCATCTTACAACATTTTGCCACTAACGATTTGGTTTTCATTTTATCCCAGGATTCGCGTGGTGTGCGTATTAGGCGTTTGTTTCTGAACATCCTGTATACATTTGTCTGTAATATTACTGCAAATAAAAGGATCGCCTCAAAATGTTAAATTGGTGCCATCATTCAACGAGAAGGCAGTTCAATAATTCATTCACTTGCGGCTAGATGCTAGAGTGAGGCGTGGTTGGCATACTAAATCGCCCTTAACGCATCAGAACTTCCAGAACTTGAAAACACAGTACACGTCCAGACAGGTATCCACATGTTTCCCTGCAGTATAGGTCAGCTGGGAGAAAAATTATACGTGTGTTATTAAAGGAGTAGTTTATTGCTTACATTTGTTGCACCAAATTATTTAACGATAAAATTTTTCGTCAACGGTAGTTGCTACATAGAATCTAAATATATTTGTGCGACGTGGAGTTAAAAAAAATTATGGATCAAATTCATTATACTACTTATACTGTATTAAACTCTATGGAAAATAAACTTGATGAATATTTAAAGGTTTTTTCTTCGCAGATTCAATTTTTTAGTAGACTGTATTTAAAAAAAACAATTATAGTTACTATAGCAAGCCTAGTGATATTACTCCTGTCTAATTGTTATCAATATTTTTATATTTAGTAACGAAAGTTAGATAAAAGTGAAAGCGGAAGGTGACAACCGGAACACAAAAATTTACACGGCTTACATAGTGCAGCTGACAAAATTCGTAAGTAACTAGTGTGTGTTTGCTTCGGAAAAGATAACAAAATCAAGCTTCGTTTAGTCGCTACCTCACTATACAAAACTATGGACCAGCAATGTTGTTCCTAACTGGTCATTAAACGTGTATTTAACTTTTGATTTTTAAAATTTACTTGCTGATAATTATAGGAATTTATTTTTAATATAAGTACGTTTAAACCGACTGTTTTTACTTATTTAACAAACATGCTTATTGTGTACATATATCACATTTTAAATCTACTTTTACTATTGCACATTAAAATTTAAGTTGTCGGCCACGTAAAGACGTCATTTTAAAACTGAACTGCCTATTTTAAACAAGAGTGTCTAATTTTTACTCTTTGTACTTTTAGTGATTAAATATTTCTTATTTTACTTCCTCAGTTCACACAAGTATATGTAATGTTATCAGTACGTATATTTACACAAATTCAGCTACCACAACTGGTTTTAAGCTTCGAAAAGTTGTCAACTGTAAGGATGCAGAGATAAATCGTAACCGCCTACGTTATTACGACTCTAAGAGAATTCTATAAATTCAAAATGACACACATGTTATACGTCTTGCGTTCACTATCGCTAAGCCTCGTTTAACAAGAAAGGATTTTTTTTCATTTACCCGAATATTTCACTTCGTGTACCTTACAAATTATATGTATGTATTTGTATGTTTTATATGTATTTATGAATGTATGTGTGCTTACTATGTAAGAATTTCTGGGGAATATGCCAGCTGGGGAATTAAAACAGTCATTCAGGTTTTTACGTTTCGTTAAATATTGTCATTTAACATTTTTTTTTAAATTAACTTGAAGCCCATTACTAACTTACACAAATGACGACAAAAACATAGTATCCTATCGTAATATTTTTTGCACATTTATTCAAATATTGTGGCTTTAAAAATCCTTAAGATTTGTATTTTTCCTCGAATGTTCTATGCATGTAGTATATGATATGCAGCTGACGTAGGCCTATGTGTATGGGTTAATTTTGCACAAATACAATACATCAAGTGTTTCGGATTTATTTTAAAACAACCGTTGCATCACGTGAAGGAATGTACATTTTTCCTCGCAACGCATTATGTAGCAAGACAAACTTACTTCAATAACGCTGTTGTAACGGTGCAGTACAAATTTAAAGTAATGATTTATCTATATTCTGCTGAGTTTTTCTATGATAGACCTAATATTTAATGCCTAAAAATAAAATATACTGCAAAACCTCTTCCCAATCTGGTTCAAAATTATTTATACTATTTTCACTGTGTTTTTTTATTACTAAAACACAATGGCTATAATAATATAACTTGAAACTAGGAAAATTTTAAGTCTACATAGTAATTTCTTTTTCCAACACAAGTAAAGAATGAGAAATAGTAAAAGTTGTGTTTTCTGTGATGGAAATACTGCTATGAACACTATATAAAAAAGTTGTAAGTAGTTACCAATACATAGAAAGGAAGCTCTTAAATCACGAAGGATAGTGTGACGCACTATGAACAGCTATTTCTCTGTGATACTTCAAGCAAATCATTAAAGCAAATTAAAAATGCCATTATACATATTTAAAATGCTCACACCAATTTAGGAAAAGAGCTCATATATCTTAAAAACCTGGACATATTTTCATTAAATACATCAAATAACCAATCAATATTTCTGTTTTAAAAAAGCGTTGAAATCGGTCCGTCCGTCTGTGATGTACGAAGCTGCGGCAGAAACACAGAAAAATAAATAGACACAGGAGTCACACTAGTACCACTTCTCCTATTTTGTTTTCGATTAAAAGAAATACAGCAGAAATGAGGTATCACTGCCTCAAGAGGTCTTTGCAGCTCGCGTGTGAACTGCGTTGCAGCGTGTTAGGAGATAGTGGTTTTAAGGGATGCTACTAAACGTGCGTTCATTGTCTATACCTACGAAAAGAAAACACATTTAAAACTATGCTTCTCTATTTTTGTTCTTTAGATATCATACATAGAAAAAAATGTTTCGGTGTCCCAAAAATGCCAAAAAAAAAATCATTTTCAGATTGCTGGCACATAAAAAAATACCAGCCAAAATCGTAAAATTAAATTACAGAAGAACGCGCTGGAATTTACTACGCTCTTTCCATAAATAAAAAAATAGGGGTCACTGATTAAAGACCTATAGGAAAAAAGTGACCGACCGAAACAATACACGCTGTTTTCAAGTCCCGCGCATAAAGGCAATGTGGTTGTTGAAGCACGATCTAGTCCAGCCCTTATCGTCTACCAACTTCCGTACCTCAGACTCAGCATCTAGCTGCGCTGTATAGGGCTCTTAATACATATATGCAAAGTCCTCTTTCGAGGGGCTTATATTTTCACGCAGCGGACTTATCGTGAGACTTTCCCGCTTCGGCCTTCCATCAGGCGGGGAGTCAGGACACGCCCGAACACCGCATTGTCCTCAAGCTAACAGTTAGTTGGAACTGTCAGACCGCTTGACAGAACGCTAGGCTGGTCCTCGGGACAACTACCAATGGGGTAACAGGCGCAGCCATGAGAGCTTCAAGCAACCCTTCCGAAGACCGTTCGTACATTGCTGTTCCCCGGCAGAGACCCCCTGCTCAATCTCCTCTTGGTTTGAGTCGGGAGACTGAACAGGAGGTCTCAGCCGGGGAACCGCACTCTTAGTACAGTGTGAGTGAGAGATTTTCGTCTTCAGCGCTGGCGAGGGGTGACATGAGGTGACTGTGGTGCAGCGCCGGAATGAAAGAGCGGGGAAATGGGAGATCCCCCAGAAAACCCGCAGACCAACGGCATCGTCCGGCTCGATTCCCACATGCGAAAATTCGGTGACCGACCCTGCCGGGAATCGAACCCGGATCGCCTTGACGGGAGGCGAAGGGTCTGACCCCTCGGCCACCGCGGCCCTCTTAAGGCAACGATCTTTCATTTATTTCAAACAATTGCAAATAACTTGAATTTTTTTTTTTAATTTTGAGACTGTGTACAGTCATACGATGCACAATTTTCCAGAGCGTTTTTCAAAATAATGTACCGTTTGCAAGCAAACAATTATTTTACTTCGTTTGGCTTTATTTTGACAACAAAACACGCGGTATTTTTCGGGAAATAATGCAAAAAACCATTTGGTGTATCGCAACAGAAAAATTCAGATACAAACAATGATATATAAGTGTTAACTGTAAGAATGAACTGTTGATAAGTGTATAATTATCCCTTAAAAAATATTTTCGAGATCACTGCAAAACTAAAGAGCGAGACCTTAATGCAGAATGCGAAGGGGAAGTTAATGTAACGTACAAATAGTTTGCAGTATTAACCATCGCAAATTAATGTGGTAGGGAGAAAACAAAAGAATTAGTAAACGTGGGACGAATAAATCGTCTTTATATTTTCTCTCACCTTCACCAGGACGCTTTCAGGCAGGCAGTAACGCCGTGTTCCAATCCGTACTTCGGAGGCGACTGTTTAGTTAGGGCCACTCGCACGAAAACACCGTTTATCCCCGGGTCGCAGTTAAAAGGGTTTTGTTTGCTTTCACAGGGTAGGATAACTGGGGGTTTGGGGGGGGGGTGTCGCCCTAGCGACATCAAATTAACACGACGGCGACAATAACGCCTGGTCGTCTATCGAGGCGCGCGGGCGCGGGCGCTTAAAGCACTCTGCTACAATCCCCCCCCCCTCCGCGGGTCAGAGACAACCCACCCTCACACATCGCTCTTCTATACACACCCCTTTCGACACGATTCCTTTGTCACCCTTCAGGAGAGCTGGCCTGTGGTACCACCACCGCTGTTAGCTATGATAAACATTTCAACACCACCGCGACTGCATGTGTACAAACACACGACGCTCACATGTCGCTCATCCCACCTCCCCTCTCTCCAAACTGCACCACCTTTCAACAACTTACCCTTCATACACCTACCCCCTAGCAGGTTCAAGATGACCCGAGTGACATACAAGTGTAGAATGTCACGTGTAGAAGCATTCCATTAAGTAACCCTTTCTGTGTATATATACTCCATCGCCAACGAATATTTCCCAGTTTCAGAAAACCCCATAATAAAACAAAAGGCATATATAGCAATCTTATCAAGAAAAAAGTCACAGAAAAGAAGAACAATATAATAAAAAAAACAGTCTGCAAAGGCGGATCCACCTCTAGTTTTTTTTTTTAAGGGAGGGAGTTCTATTCCTTAAAAAGTAGATATACCCACACCGCAAGTAAACAAAATGAGCCTCCGGGGGTTCTCCCACAGAAAAACTTAGTTTTTAAGGTGAAAAATAGAAATATACCAATCAAAAATTTTGTAATATTATAATGACAAACTGTACATAAAAGTCAAAAGCTGGAGGGGACTGGGTTCCCTTACCCCCCTCTCCCCATATGAATCCGCCCTGAGTCTAAGTTGTAAGCAAAATGGCGACAAAAATAAACTAGGGCAACGATGAATACAGAAACGTCAAGAAACAGGAACGGATGTGAACACATACGACAAAACAAAGAGAAATCAGGCGAAAAGTAGCAGGTTTCCTTCGACGAGAACAGATTTCTTCCTGTGCCGATGATATCAAAGTCATGCGTTTCCACGAAACTCACTTCAACAACAATGTACGAGTTAAAATTAAATTTAAAAAAATCTTTTTTAATAATTCTCGCAGGGGTAGTGTAAATCAATGTTAACAATATTTAGGGGTTCACTGACTGACTGCTGGACATGTAAAACCACAGCCAACACTGCAGGATCTACAGACGTGACATTTGCAGTCTGGATTTCCCTCAGGGCGTAGGGCAAACAACTAAAAAGGGATTTTTGGAGTATCTCGATACATAAAGTGGTGGAATAAAGTGACATGCGTTTTCGAAGAATCGTCAATAGAAATCAAACCCAACAGGCTATCGTAGTTATTTCAATTCTGTACCACAGCCGTACAAATTTTTAATAAAAAATCACAGGATATTTTTCGAAACTCGACACTTACGGAGATAAAATACGAAAAATTTGTTTTGATTAATCGTCGGTGCCTGGCAAACTTTTCTAGGAATATTGTTGACGTTTACTAAAAATTATGCGACGCTTTTGTTGATGGTTGCTCGTTCGCGACCCGCGTTTGGTTATGATAAGAGGTGTCGTTGCTCTGTCTCTTACGTGATTAATGCTGGATGATTGGGTTCGTATTGAGTAATGCTGTAGTATGCCCGGCTAGCTTTAATTGAAATAAAATAACAAAGAAGTTTCTTTTTAAATCGGCCTAAAGGGACTCACGCACTGCGGGTTGCGTCACGAGAG
>PNEQ01010880.1:0-25295 GCA_003012365.1 Medauroidea extradentata
TTTTTTTTTTTTTTTTTTTTTTTTTTTTTTTTTATTTTTTTAAAGTCATTATTTGCGTCAGTCTTGACAATAAACGTAAAAAAAACCTCTATGAGTTATCTTGCCGCATGTTGAAAACAGTTTGTTGTTACCTTGTAAATATTTAAAGTTTTTAAAGTCTAACGTCGTAAAGATAATTAATGGACGATTATGTTTTGTCACTCACCTTTGTTCTCTAAATATTCGGTTCTTACGGTATTTTAAAATAAAAGCCAAATAAATACAAGCACCGTGTGTTTGAAGATGCATTCTAAACAAACACAAAAACATGTAACGAAATGGCGGAATCACAGCCTTCTAAAGACAACTGAAACTAGTCTCAAATGTTTTTGCCAAACATACTGTCGATGTAGAAGGCGGTGAAACGCAAGGAATTGATCCCTACTACCTTGGATTTATTTGTTTCTTCTCGATAGCTTCAGTTACAGTCGATGTATTAAAATTTTTGTTACGACAGGGCATAGATACAAACTTAATCGATCTTCTGCAATTGCTGGAACCATAATATATTCATTATTTTGCAACGGGAAACAGCTGAAAAGGAAAAATTGCTTTATTTACGGGAGCGACTACAGAGGCCACAACATTAACAGAAACAATGCCACATGGATTCCAAAAAGTGAATGAAACAATAAACTATGCCTTGTCAGCGTGAAAAAAGTAAAACAATGTGTATATTCCCTGATTTATAAGAAAAACCGTAAAACCTGTCTGACAGGGATCAATCCACCTTAAAGCTGGTTCCCACTTGGTCGTGGGCCGGGCGAGTTCACGACTAACTTCTCGCCCATTTACACGACTGACAAGGTCGTGGCTCACTCCGACAGGTTGGAGTGAACTCGCCTGCCTCTTACACGACCGTCCTATAAACGACTACTTGTTCCCATAGAGTCGTGAACTCGCTTGTTATGGCAGTCGTGAACTCGCCCGGCCCACGTGGGCGTACTTGTGTTTCTTGCGTAGTTTATAAACCCGGCCTTAGAGACGATGGTGTATTGTACATGCCGTTTAAAACATTCTGTGCAAAGATTTACATACACAAGAAATACCGTGAAAACTCCTATTTTCGCCGTTGTCGTCTGCTAGAAAATATGCTTTAATGAATAGTGTTGTACTTGACATGAGTATACACACATGTAACGTTCTTTAAATGCTTTCCCTAATAATTTATCACTCATGTTCGATGACTAGTTTTCGAATAATCTGCTAACAGCCGAAGCTCTCCACCACTCGGCGGCCTAGGCAAATGACCCCCTTCGTCTTAAAATGTTGGCTGTTGCAAAACAAATTTATATCAGTCACTGCGAAGTAACTTTGCAGCAAAGAAAATTGTTTTTAAAGTTTATACGGCAATGGTAACAAAATTTGTGATAACGAATATTTGTAATTATGTGCAACGAAAGTACAGTATGCGAATTGGCTTAAAATTACCCAAAGAAATCGTGAATGGGCTGTAGAAATCTGTATTAGTGAAGTTTTGTGTTGAAAAATTGCTATCTTTGCTACAAAAAAAAATGTTTAAATAAAAATGTAGCAGCAACAAACATAATAAGTTTTTCAAATTTTTCTTTGCTGTAAGTCAAGATTTCTTTACAACAAGCTAATTATTGCATGGAAAACGTTTTACTGCGTATACGAAACAGAGTAAAATAAGTGTTTGCGACAATGCATTCTGTTGATTAGTACACTACTAGGAGATAATTTATCACGAGAAATGACCGACATACTTAGCGGTCATAGACAGCAACACGAACTGTTCCTAATCTTATTCCACTAAGAAGATAAAACCAGGAAATTTAGCATTTTAGACACTGAACTTTAAGGTGCAACGCAAAGCGAGGTGACATTTCAACGGCGAGTCAAAGTTGAATAGTTTATTGTGGTCAGTCATTATTCGTAACTCACCGCGTGTTTTTTTTTACTCAGGTCTGCCATACAAAAAAAAAAAAAAGAAACGTCCCACATCTCCCAGCACAGTCACACTGTTCAACAGATCTCAACACAAGTAACCTTCTCTGATATGCGCATAATTGTGTACAGAGCTAATGGTTAAATAATGATTGTCTGAATTAACAAACAGATAAATTCGGTTTACATTTGTGAGTAACTGTTGACTGTGGGGTTGCGCAGTTAAGTTTCAAAAATTTTCAAGACGTCACCCAATCAAAGCACAAAGGCACTGCCTTCCTCGATTCGTGATCATTTTATCTGTTATGTTGTGTAAGCTTTGATGTGTTACGTATTGTGAACATTATTTTCTCTGTTTGTTCCAATTATTTTTTTGTGATTATTTGAAACTCAGGATTCTTATCTGCGTCGATTTTTTTTCTTTATTTCTTCGCCAGTTCAATTAAGTACTTTGGCACTTGAAATGTTCAGACGCATGCCGTCGCCCACGGCTTCAAGACCACACGAACTAGACAGTTTGTAATGTTAACAATGTATGCGAGTACAAGTGTATATACATATGGAAAACTTGGTTGTTGATGCCGACCTTCGTAGCGTGGTCGGTAGCATGCCGGCCTATGAGCGAGAGATCCTGGGTTGGAGTCCCAGTACAGGCACTGATGTTTGTATCGTTTGTATAGGTTTGGATTGTTTCTAAGCCGTCCCTTATTAAGCCTACCGGAATAAAACTGGATAACGTAAACAAATACTCTTAAAATAAAATAACAATATAAATAGAATTTGGTTGTTGATATTTGCGTGAGATGTAACATTTGATGTAGGTATATATGTATATACAGCCCTTGTGCATTTCATAAGTCATGTTTTTCATTATTATCAACTCATCGCCTCGCCATTCCCCAAATCCATCCACTATACTGGCTACACACCGTTTACCTTATCGCTTATTATATTCAAGTTTGGGCGATAACCGGGTAATTAGTTTATTGCATGTAATAGTTAACCTTTATTTTTTATGTAATGTCAGTCGTAACGCTAATGGCAGACAAAATGGTTGACTTTAACAACAAATAACGTATCTTTCTTTCTAGTTTTTTAGTTATTTAGAAAGTATGAATACAGAAGTTATTTCATTATACAGTTCAGCGTTACCGTCTTAGATTTGTAAACGTTGTTAAATTTATTGATATTGTTATTATTCAACAGCAATTAACTGCAAATATTTTTGTATTGCTTATCTATTTCTTGTTAGTAGTGTAACTTGTCGATAATGGCTACTATAAGCTGCAAATCTATTCCTGGAGTCGTGATCTCTTTTCGTTTGAGTTTTGTCGCAGCTGTTCACTTGATTCATTTTAACACTAATAATTTATTATTCTTAGTTATTATTTTGAATTGTTCATAGTTACTTTTCGTCTCATTTGTATTGTTACTATTGTGTAGCTATGTGATATTTTGTTAAGTATAAGAGAAAGCATTTCAGCCTTAACCTCGCAAAAAAAAAAAAATTAAAGACAAAATAAATAAAGTAAAAATATCGCGTAACGAGTTCTGGAGGGGGTGCGACGTTTGTCCTAAAGTAGTTTGTCCTAAATTTCTTTTCTCCTAAAGTCATTTGTCCTAAACTCATCTGTCCTAAACTCTATCCTATTTTTTTTATCTAAGCTATAGTCTTATTGCGATACCTTCGTTTGTCCTAAAGTCAATTGTCCTAAAGTCATTTGTCCTGAACTCATTTGTACCAAAGTCCGTTATCCTAAACTCATTTGTCCTAAAGTCGTTTGTCGTAAAATTAGGATAAATGCATTCAGGACAAACGACGTGTATTTCTCGGTTTTACTGTTTAGGACAAACGACGTGTAGTCGCTCTGGGTGAATACTTTTGTCTTAAACGTAAAGTAGGTTTTTCCTTTCTTGTGTTAGGGCCTGTCACGTGTCCTACTGAGTACGCAGCACGTCAGCGTGGCGCGGTGCACGTAAGGTCGACATGGAATGCGAGGACCCGTGCTGGCGTCGCCCTTCAGCTCGCCGCTGCAGCGCTGGAATGCAGTGGGTCAACGCTGGCGGCCAGCTCGCCGATAGCGAAACGACCAAAGTGTGTGTTTGTTGTTTGCCGGGGCGGTCGATCAGCTGGTCAGCAGATAGCCGCGTTGTCCGCTCAGCTGAGCGAGGAAAATAGCATTCTTGACCCGTCCTGGCGTCAGTCTTCCAGAGGTTTACTGTTATCTGTGCCTTTCATTCATGGCGCAATTACATGAATGCGGCTTGAAAACTGTGTGAAATTGGCATATGAATTTTAACACCCTGAAAAGCTTTACTATACCTTCTACGACAATGAAAAACGCTTACGTTAAAATTACAATCATGTTTGAGAGTTAGTGGACCGTACGCGTGAGACGTGCTGTAGTATGGCACAGAAAGTATTTTTTCTTGTATAATTATTAAAATATTTCCAATGCGTTATCTGCGAAAAGAATACACACTTCAAACTATGTCCCTATTATTTAATAAATGCCGTCCGCTTCTTAAAAACATGATTTATAAGCTCCTCAAAAGTACTAAAAATGACTTTTTCACTTTGCTGTAGCTGAGGAAATATCGATCGTAATGTAAAACTAAGCCATAGAAACCTGCATTCGACTTTACCACAAACTTTCCACAAATAAAATAACAGGGTCTTCGCTTGAAGTCACACTGAAAAACTGTTTCTACGAAAACTCTGCCCGCTAGTTTAGTCCTTCACGCCTAGAGGCGATGTGGTGTTTGACGGACGTGTTATATTCGACTTATCGCCTTCCCCGTTCCCGTGCCTCGAACGTTAAGAGAAAGCTACCGTCTACTAATTCTTAAGTTCTTGCTCAATTTTAATCCAAACATCCATAAAATAAAATAAATTATACAAGCCGATAAAATAGTATTGTTGCATGCTGTGTTTCTGAGGGCGGGCTGGATGGGGCCTGTGTCGAAACACCTTGAGGGCTGGCCCATGACTCAAAGCCCGAGTGTCTCACAGTGGGAATCCCGCCGAAACTACGTCATAGATACCTGTCCCAACTGCGTTTTTGCCCTGCGAAGCGGCGTACGTGACTCAAATCACATCCGAAACATGATGAAATATCTAATTTTAGACCCATGTAATGCGGTAATTCCCCTGCTGTTTTGCCTGGTATATAAGGGCTGAATCGACATATTGGAGGGAGTTCGCTATTGGTCGTGCTAGAGGAAGGTGCTATGGTTGTGGAGAGAGACTGGTGAAGACATCTTGGTGACGTCAGAGTCTACTGTGAGGCGGCAGGCGGCTACCTTCGGAGCAGTGTTGGACGAACCAAGAGGACTGCTGCGGCGGGCTGATGGGCGAAGGAGGAGGTACGCGACGGGAATCGAACCGAAGACCTCAAGAGTGAAGACAGCGGTGCACTCGGGATGCTGCACAGCACACGACGATTCATCACTACGGCGGACTATTAAGGTTGTACACTGTCACTACTTGAAAGATGTTGATTGTATATTTGACTGAATTTTATTGTGATTTGTACTGTTTAATTAATTGGCGGTAGACATTTTTTGTGCTTTAATTGTGAAAGTTAATTAACGTGTCTAAGACACAGTGGTAATTGTGTGCTTAACTAATGGTGTTGTGAGAGCTATAGTTGATTACTGTTTTGTGCATTTCGTAGTTTTGTGAGCTATTAAATCCAGTACTTAATTTAACTCTTTTATTTCTAATTATAATACCTCTATCCCAAAAGAACTCATGGGAATTACCCACATATAAAGTTGATGTCTCAAACTTGTAACAGTATTTAAAAGTAACATTCGTAGCTCCTCTCGGTGATAAAACTAACAACTCAATTGTTCTTATCTCGATTTTATGCACATTAACGCAGCATTATAATTTAATGGTATGCTTACTCACACATTTCCGCGGTATTTAAGTGTCGTGTGCTTCTATCAAAGTTGTCTAACCTCCTGCAAGCCAGTCGATTCGGCAGGAAGTAACGCGTCGCGATATTTAACCTCCAAGCCAGGCGCCATTTTACCATTTGTAAGTTATTGGTCGGCAGTTACACCATCAACTTTAACTATAATGTTTCTGTGTTATTGATTTAAAATGTGAATATTATTCTCAAACTTGCATGGCACATAGTTACAGTATGGCCATGGCTATGCGCTCGTGATTATTACGTTTTTGTGGCAAGTATACGGGGTTGATAAGTGAGTATTTTCATGTTTATGTGTGTTCAAAAGTAGTTTATGTGGTATTTTGGTTTGATGATTAACCTTTTTTAATTTATAGTCTACTTGCTAAAACTCAGTGTTTTGAGATGTGTCACATAATTATTTCTTTGTGTTTTATGTTTTAGTTCTACAATTATTTAGTATGAACTGTATTTTCTCTTAGTAATATTATTTTTAATTTGTATCAGTTTGTAGTATTAAGGTGTGACTGCTGAAGGTTCAGTAGATGATACGGCAAAACAGACTTGACTGCGCCAAATTATTATTATTATTATTAATTGATTAATCATAGCTGATTTCAGCAGCAAATGGAACGCGATCCTGGAAGTGAAATTTCTCTATCCTTTTATGCTACTTGGAATTGCCTCTGGGCTTGTGAAAAGGACTAGGAGCAGCGGGAAACCGTGGTAGGGCCACAAAGGAGGCGTATATGTCCTTCCACCTGCCCCGCCTCTTCTAGACGAAGAACAGAGGACTTCAAACGGGGTCACGGTCAACCCGTGCTCCTGATAGTTTTCCTTGGGCACTGTGGGTTTTCCCTGGCGACCACTCACGAAGGCCTTTTCTCGCCAGACACCGTGTTCAGACATACAGTCACTCGTCCCATCTTAGGAATCCTGAACTCATTAGAATGGGCAAGCCTTCAGCTGACTGGAGGCTGACATACGCGCGCGCGCACACACACACACATACACACACACACAATACACTACCTTTCCCAAGAAGACACAGAACACACTCACAAAAACCACCTTATCGTCGGCGAAGATGCCAAACTGGTAAGTTTTCAGAAGAAGGGAAGAAAAATTAGACGCAAAAAAAAATTTTCTTTAAATAAATTTGACATGGTGTTGTGAGAAATATTATTTATTTAGTGTTATCGTATATACGAACTATCTTGAATTCGGTTGTTAGCTTCGGATGGCATACGACATTTGGCCTCTTCACCGACGTTAATTTTTAGAGAACTAGCACCGCTCATTTTTAGAAGTGATGTAAGAATCTAGGTGTTCTGGTAGTACAGTTAAATTTAAATGAGGTCTACTTTAGTTGTACACTTAGTAAGCGCCCTCCAAGATGTCTATGTCTGGGCACAACTGTGTTTGTACCCCGCAAGTTTACTCAGAAAATTAATATAACGTGCTCGATTTTTTTCTATCGGTATTTTTGTTTGATATCTACCAATAAACATACGGATGACCAATCGCAGCCGCTTTTGACTGGTCACATGACCATAACTTTTCAGGACTGATTCATATCAGAATGGCGTTGACATCACAAAACAACGCGAGTAAACTAACCTTAATTCATTTCGAAGCATTGCTCGAGTGCCATAACAACACACTATATTTTATTTCTCCGCCAAGGTCTAGTCCGTATTTCCATTTGCGTTTCTCATTACTTTTCACTAAAACCAACTCCACTTTCATTATAAAGCCTGGTACATGCAATCCATAACTCAGCACCGAATCCCGTAACCTCATTCAGTACACGTAGCACTGCGCTAGTGTGTACCGCAACTGCGTTGGTTTCAGACAGAATTTCGTACTTAATTTCACCGATAGAGCCCGTCCTAGTTTTCATAGCTGTGTATGTTCACGTGCATGCGCAACGCACAGTATCAGCCACCGCGCATGTGAAGTACGTAAGTAGGGTTGCCAACATGCTTGGAATAGAAATAAAATTATTGTTTCCTCCTGAACACACGACCATCGTATGTTTCAAAACGCAAATAATACAAGATAGTTTCACTTATTTGACAACTACGTGCAAGTCTTATTACTGAATAGTTTTCGGAAATTTTACTGTTGTAATTTATGAAACATAACAACCATCATCACAAATATATTTTTCTCCTGTGTGTACCGAAACATAGAAATAAACAGTGATAGAGTGCACACAACACTTAGTCTACATTTTTCTATTTAGTTGTGTTATGAAATCTCAGTCGACGTTTATGAACATAATTAAGGTATTGAGTAAAGAATTAATGAAAGTTGTAACCGAGGTCTAATAGAGGTTGATTTTTCTGTTACCCCGTTAGGTATCGTGGGAATACGTACAAAGAGGAAAGAACCGTTTATTTTATAAAAATTGCTACTGAATCTGATATACCCAATGCTATACCCGTCAGTATAACAGGAGGCAATATAAATCAGGCATCGTGTGTGACGGGAGACGTCTATACAAAATGCTTGAGTTGTCCCTTGAACCTTGCTGATACGGAGCAGCTGTACTCTCGTGCCAACAGCATGTAAGGAACGAGCTACGAATTCTCCAGTAGCAACATACATTCAGACGTCTGTGGGGAAGTTTTTCCCAACCCACTCCCAAACATATGTTCAGTAAATATTTAATTATGCTCATTGTTAGTTATTTGTTAGTTACCGTTAGTTCTGAAACAAAAATCGTTTCTTGCCAAGTTTCCTTGGAACACGACGACGCGACGCCTCTGAATGGGGATTCCACTTGACGTTTTTAGTGTTAATTTATATTCGTCTCCCTCCCTCTCTTTCTCTTTTTGACACTGGCCAGAAGCCAGAAAACGACACTTGTTTCGTGCGAGACAGACAATATTTCAAGTGGAGAACAGGGTCGCTTCAGTCAGTTAATTCGTGACTCACAGAGGAGCTGCCGAAAGTGTTGCGGGAAGCTTGGCCTTCAGCGAGAGAGATAGAGAACTAGAGAGAGAAATGCGGGCGGCATGTGTGCGTCCCTGGAGAGAGCTAGACTAGAGAGGAAGGTCGTGGAGGAGCAGCGAGACCCATTGTGCCAGAAGTTGTTTAATTGGCTGGCCCAGCCCTCTCGCCCTTGCCCCAGGGGTGACCACCCCACCACGCCAGCCCACCTCCTACACACACAACTATAGGCTTTCTACGGCCAAGTTACCACTTTTTTAAGGGGGCTCTCTACCTTCGCTTTGAATGCGTTGCAACGCGTTTTACTATTCTTTTTTTTACAAACAATTTAATGCGCATTATATTTTCATATCTACGAAAAGGACACACACTTCAAACTATGCAACTATAGTTTTAAAAATTCGTGTTGTTTATTAGAAATATTTTTCGAGGCCCTCAAAATGGCCAAAATTGGGTTTTCCAAACTTCCGTATCTCAAAGATTAACAACCGGATTCTAAAAACCCAACTATAGAAACAAGCGTTAAACTTTGAACTATGTTGCCTACAAATCAAATAGTGTGATCACTGCTTAAAGTCCCATAGGGAAAAGGATAATTGTAAAGAACTGCACGCTAGCTTAGTAACTTGCGCGGAGAGACGATAATGTTAATTATATACGTCGGTCAACGGTACTTTTACCGTCCCTGCCTCACACACACAAACATAGCCTATCTAGGGAGGGCCCTTAAGGTGGCTCCCTACACAGAGTGCGTTTGCATGTGAGGCTAAAATAGCTAGAGCACTAAGAATGCTGCTGAATGGCATATGAAAAGCTATATCTACTCTATGCGTAAGTCACTCGTTTGGCGTGAAGTGGTATTCCCTTGCTTATGGAATCTTAATCTTATATCATTTTATCTGTGTAAAGAATGGTTCAACGTCCAGAGCATGCTTCTATTTTTAAGTTATTCAAATTTGGTTGGTACTTTCACAGAAACACCAGTCTGAAAGAGCATTACAGTATCATAGTTTGAAGTGTGTTTCATTTTACTATTTTACAATTATATTGCACATTAAGTAGTTTCATCATACAAATATAGCAAAACTACGAAACAATAATCCTAGATAATGATATCTACTAGGTTTATGAGCAAACATTCACTCAGATTGATGCATATTTTAACCGTGATCTTGCTGCGCACCGCTATTAAAGCCATGATATTTAATTTATTTCAAACAATTGAAAATAACTCAAATATGTTATAACCAAATGCTTTGAAAAAAAATGAGACTGTGTAGAGATACGATACACAATTTTGCCAGACTATTTTTTAAAATAATGCACAGTTTGCTAGCAAAAAAAAATATTTTCCTTCATTATGGCTTATTTTGACAACAAAATATGTGATATTTCAGGGGAAAAATTCTAAAAATCCGTTTGGAGTATTGCAACAGAAAAATTCAGATACAAGCGATGAAATACAAGTGTTAAAACTGTAAGAATGAATTTTTTATATATGTATTAATTTGCGTTAAAAAAATATTTTCGAAACCACGGAAAAACTAAAGAGCGACGCCTTAAATGTACGAGATTACGGTGTCAGCGATTCTTCTTCAGAAAAACGTTACGCGAGATAAATTTTGCTCAGAAAGTTGGTAAAAACTATTGTCTAGGAATTTTTTTTAAATTTAATTTTTGCAAATGGGTTCCCAAAAATCTACAAATTTAAATCGATGTTCTCTTAAGGTCATCGAAAAAGTACCCGTAAATGTACAGAACGATTCACGAGTAGTAACTCTCAGAACTCATTCCTTACATTACTCGGAGTAAATGTGTAATTCTCAGCGTAATTCGATACATTTAAAACATAACGAATAAAATGCAGAAGTAAATACGATATATTTATTACGTTTTATCAGGACGAGCCAATTGCGAAAGTGGCATGAACTTACAGTTGTTTGAATACCATCTGAAGGTGAATTTTTCAGGTCCCTATTTATGTGGCGTACTAGAGTTCCGGAAATTTCGCAGGTTCAACGACCAGCCGGCTGGACTGCAAAGTCTTGTGTACACTCTCTCCTCAGCTACTTGTTCATTGGCTGCTGCTATAGTGAGTGACCAGTCGTACATCTGATAAGTAGAGCCAGTGATTTTCGGTGAAAATAACTATGCAACATTTTATTTCAATGCTTCACGAGGGCTATGTCAATTCTACGACCTCGTCAATCGACAGAACTTCTTTTCCTCTCCCCACTGGGGGTTTTGCGGGGCTGTGACGAATGTTGGATGCTATGGCCAATAGGGTTTCGGCTTTACGTCTGGTGTACGAACTCTTCACGTCTCGTGGTAGCCAATGGGTGGAACGTCGCACAAGCACCAATAGACGGTGCATATGGTGTATGGACAGGGTAAAGGGATGGTTTTGTATAGGGTAAGAAGTGTAGGGCAGTTCTACGACTTCGGCAGTTGACAGACCATCTTTAGAGGAGGTGTGCAGAGTGGTTCATGGTGGAGGCAGTGTAAAGGGAAGAGTAGGAAAAAAAGTTCTGTGAAATGACGAGGTCGTAGAAGTGATCTTTTCCAGCCTTACGTTCACATGTACGTCTTAGCTTCATTGTTATCAGCAGCGTGTATTTGTGTGGAGGCTTCACCTATTTGACTGCGTCAATGAGAACAAGGTCACAGCGACACCACACGTCTGTGATTTGCGGGTAGAAACACCAAGACGTTCAGAGTTAAAAACAGCCAATCACTGACTACGAAACAAAGCTGCAGGTGTGTACGTGAGGCACTGAAACAAAATGTTGCATTTTTATTTTCATCAAAAACCACTGACTCTACTGGTAAGTAGAGACATACAAAATTCGCGTTATTTTCTGACAGTGACTATAAGCTCGTTCGATTCTCCCGCTGGCCGATATTGCCGTGACTTGCCGCGGAGAATGCTTACACGATAGAGAGGCCAATTTCTGTAAAGACGTAACACGCGTAACTGACAACACATAAAAATTCGTGGCCAGTTGAATAGCAGATTATGTATGCTCTGTTATGTATCGGAAAGTGAAGTTTAGTCTGCTACCAAATGATAACACGAATTTTGCATGTCTCTACTGATAAGTAGGGACCCTGTTTATTCGCGAAAAGAATTTTGCCCCAGTCTGTTTCAGTGCCTTACGTGCACATCTGCAATTCAGCTTCATGGTTATTGGCAGCTTGTCTGTGTGAAGAGCCGTATCTCATTTGACTGAGCCAATTACAAAAACTTTCCTGCAACACCACACATCTGTGATTCGCCGGTAGAATCTCAAGGCTCGTGAGAGTTAAAATATCCAATCGATAACCACGAAGCAGAACTGCAGATGTGCACACAAGGCACGGAAACAAAGTGAGGCAAAATTCTTTTCGCGAAAAACAAGGGCCTCTACTGATAAGGTAGCGGGGGAGTCAGTTAGTGTTTTATTGCAGGTTTCCTATTGGTTTAACAATCCTCAAGTAAGAGTTCCATTAACTGTGACTCAGACACACGAGCAATGAAAGTGTACATAGGAGTTAGGAATCTAACTCCTTCAGAAATGAATGCGTAAAATTTCCGGGTCTCTAGGTATCACTAAATCAGCGAGCGGCCAATGAGCGTCTGTTGTCTGCTTCAGTAAACTGGCATTCTCGGAGACTAGTCTACACGCCGATGAACCAGCGAGTTTTTCCTTTATTTACCGTAGTATATATTTCTTTTAATATTTAATAATAATTTAATTCGTCTATTGGTTTATCTTACCACGTTGATTTTTTTTTTCATTACGAAGTTTTTAAGCGATTGTTATATTTTTCTTCATCGCATGTATTTGAGAGGTAAATGTTTAAGAATAGGACTTTGCCGTTTATAGAAAATAATAAATGCAGTACATGAATAAATAATTACGTAAAACGCATTATTAAGGACTTGTTTTAGTGTGAATTAAGCTTGTTCAATCATTATTATTGTGTAGAGTTGTAATTAAGATATTTGACTAAATTGTCATCGGAATATCATTTAATTGCATAATGTGTAGAGTAAGAACTAACGGGTTGCTGGTTTTAATAATTTAATTTGAGTAATTGTTAAAGGGACGGTTATTGTTTATAGCGAGGAGGAATTTACAGTCATGGCTGGTTATTTCCAAGTTCTACCCATTGAGTAAATATCTTTACTCAATGTTCTACCTGGCCAAGGGACGAACAAGACTTTGAATCACCGCCCGCTAGCTGCTAGACAGCAGTTATCTCAGATCAGCACAACTTTCTACATTTTGTGTCCGCCAATCACAGCAGATGGACGTAGCGTGGCTAGAAAAGTTGTATCGTTATGCGTCATATGTAGGGACCCTTGTTTTTGGCGAAAAGAATTCTGCCTCACTTTGTTTCCGTGCCTTACGTGCACATCTGCAGTTCTGCTTCGTGGTCAATGATTGGATATATTTACTGTCGCGAGCCTTGGGAATCTACCGGCAAATCACAGACGTGTGGTGTTGCAGGAAAGTTTTTGTAATTGGCTCAGTCAAATGAGATACGGCTCTTCACACAGACACGCTGCCAATAACCATGAAGCATAATTGCAGATGTGCACGTAAGGCACGGAAACAGACTGGAGCAAAATTCTTTTCACGAAAAAACAGAGTCCCTAGTCATATGTATTTTAGTTCGTGTGTTACTGAGAATACCTTTCCGAGTGAACGTTTTCAGTGTCAAAAAATATATATAGAGTTGCGTGAGAGTGATAAGATAAGAACACAGTGGTCACACGAAATATGAGGCGTTCAGAAGCCATACCGACTTATTCCATTTTTTGTCATTTTTTAGTTTTGCAAGTGGTTGTATCAGAAATTGTGCCATCCATTCAGTGGCATCTGAATATTTCAACAAATATTTCAGTGGCCATAGCGATTAACTCCGTGAAACTTGCAATTGTTTTATTGTTTGCTTCAGCTGTTGTTTTGAGAGGTTATGTTTTGTTTGTGATGTACACGATGATTACAGACATGCCTTAATCATACTGTTACATTGCTTGTATTAATTTAATTATAAATGAGTGGTTCTGAAATTGAAAGTGATAGACGTAGCACTATAAGTTATATTTGTGTTGACTATACAGACACAGATCCAGACTACATCCCTGAACCTATGGCCGGTACGTCTATAACTAGTGTACACTCTGAATTAAATGTAGTGAGTGTAGAATCACCTCGAATGTAGAAAAATAATTATTAGTACGCGTAGGGGTGATTCGATACTGAATTTAAATAAATAAATAAATATATATATATATATATATATTAATACGGCGATAAATTTTTTAAACTTAAGTAATTTTAAATTATTTTATTCTTATTGTCTACTTAAAAAAAAATTAACCATTAAGTTAACTTACTTAAAGAGCAAGAACAATGTTAACTTGATTTTTCATTGGTTTATTGTATAACACATTTCAGTTTCATTTTATCAGAACATTTAATTTTTTTACTTGAAAATTCAAAAATAAGAAACCTTTATAAGATTTTTACCAATAATTTTCTAATTAAATGTGGTACATTTAAGTTATGCAAAATAATATTTCCAAAATTTTTGTAGGTGAAGAAATATTGGCCAGAAAAACTTTTTAAATTCACCTTAATCATAAAGTTTTTTTTTTCCTTCAAAATTTCGGAAATATGCTTGGGGTGTAAGAATCTCAAGCCAATATCTCACACAGTGTATAAATTATAGACGTAAATATTGAACATAGCGACTCTTTGTCACCGCAACTCGTCTTAGAGGGGAAAAAAGGGGGAGGGGGGAATTAAGAAAGGGGTCTGCTGAGGTCTGAACTCCATACCTCATAAGAAACGGAAAATGGATTTGTGCATAAGTCATTAGAATATTATTGAATAAATTTCAGTTGGCAATCTAACTCCACAAAAAAAATAGTTTTTCCATTATATTATTTTTATAAATATATTTACAAGGTTATAAATATGTTTACAAAATATATTACCATATGAAACACAATAAAAAATTACGAAACCTTGCAAATTTTACCACTTGCATTTTTTACTCGTAAACATATTTGACGTGTCCTACTGGACAATTAGTAACGATTGAGTTAGTCGGTATGGCTTCTGAACGCCTCATATGTGCGATGTTTTTCAAGCTTTTGTCAATCTATTAAAGTAGTTATGAAGGTTAACTAGTATATAAGAGAGCTACTGCAACGTTATTAATGTAATCAGTGCCCTACACGTTTCTCAATATATATATATATATATATATATATATATATGGACACATAAAAAATTAATATTTATTTTAACAATAATAATCCAATAATTAAAAATTGTTTAGTTATTTTAAGTTACTATTATGAGTTGTTTTGTTAAGTGTTAGAGAAAACATGAACTCTTAACATCATAAACCCGCTGAATATTCACAGTACACTTTAAGTGTATATATTTTTTAATGAAGTTACAACCCCGTTCAAGTTTGCTGTTATGTAGAGAAAATATTTGGATCACTGCTGGTGTACATAAATTAGTGATAAAAACGGGGGAGTGTGAAGTAGGCCACACTTACCCAAAAAAGCAGAACAGTCAACGTTCTCTAAATGCAAAAATATTTAAGCGTTCCTTTCAGGCACCGAACGCGAATCACGATGAAAAAAAAAAAAAAGGGTGGGGGCTAACAATATGACGACGGATACTCTACCTTAAAGCTGTTCAAAAAGTAACGAACATTTATGAGATTTCGGGGGCTTTATTTTTTATGACACGACTCTAAATGTTACTTGAAAATTTCATAATCAGAACCCATACGAATTTCAAAAAAGTGGTTTTAGAGCCATTTTAGAGCTCAACGTGTGCTGAAGTGTTCGTAGAAGTTACGGCAGTGGCATGTAAGCAATTTTCGAGAAATGCGGCGTTTGACCTACGCCATTACGAGTACATATTTAATTATTATTTTTTAGCATTTGAGTAATATGTTAGTTACGTTCACTTTCGAGTACTGAAGACATGGAAAATGGTATAAATTTAAAAGTTCTACGGTTGTTTTCATTTATGTATAAAACTAGCTGTCCGTTATACTCCTCTGCCCCGTTTTGCACACATATTTTCCTGGCCGAAGCTTTCGCGGGCGCAGGCACAGCAACTAACCAAAGTTACATTTCAATCGGATGTATGGTATTAAAACGCATAGAGGACAAACGAACAACAAACATTCGTTTTTATGTAGGCGTATTACCAGTTTTCATGGTGACAGGTTAAATGGTATAGAAATAGATACACTGCAGCGCCATCTAGTGGGTAGTTATAGCAGAAAGTACATCGCTATAATATTCTCTGTGTTCAAATGTCTATGTATACCAGTTTTCATGGCGATCGGTTGAACAACATAAAAGTTTATGGGCCACCAAGCCTTCTAGTGGCGACTTGGTGAGTTAGAGTGAAATGGATAACGTAACAACCTTCTCTATGAAAAAAATACATATATGTTACCAAGTTAGAAGTTTTATGGTGATCGACGTTATTGGAGCTTATCAATCTCACAAATACTCGATTGCCGAATCTATTATTCAGTATTCCATTAAAAAATTTATGTTATATTAAAAATGTAGCAAATTGTTATCAGTTAACTGAGGCTTACTAAACAAATGAACACGGAAAAACCATCCTATGAAACAATCTCGGTTAGACTCCCAGATCACGTTGATACATGAGAATCATCATGATATGTGGCCTTTTCCCAAGCAATGGTTGGGTCACAGCTGTTACGTCATGAATTATTTACATATATTTTCGTTACATAGGCTAGTGTTTGCTGAGCAATAGAATGTCACTTCAGATATTTAAATTTATCAGTTTTCCGTCGACAGATTAACTTTTCACTCAAAGGGACAGAAAACGTCAAAGGAAATTGGTTTAGAGTGATTTCGGAAATCCTAAATCAGATTAGACCGGACCAGGAAAAAATCGAACCCAGAGTTTGGGACTTTCTTGGAACTACTATAAGGAAAACACTTTACAGCACTTCTAGAGAGCAATATGACCACATATTCCTGGTAAATAGCTAACATGAAAAATTAGATATTTGCATGTATTCAAGGAAAGTTAAAAATGAAAAACACCTGAAACAATTTCTCCAACAATATTTTTCAGTAAAATTTTACTGGGAATGTAGGCAGTTAGAAATTTTTCTGTGCCGTAAATCTGGAGGTGTGTTATTAAATATGCCTAGAACTGTCAACACTGCTAAAATATTTACTGCGTCTAGCGTAGTAATAGTATGCAAAAAATGAAATAGAGGATGTTTTTAAAGATATGTTAAAATATCTATTTTTCAAGAATGGTATATGGTATGAATGCCTAATTCGTTTTCCACAAACATTATTTTGGTATAACATTTAATGCCTCTCTCTCTCTCTCTCTCTCTCTCTCTCTCTCTCTCTCTATATATATATATATATATATATATATATATATATATATATATATATATATATATATATATGACCCCAGTTTTTCGCGAAAAGAATTTTGCCCCACTTTGTATCGGTGCCTTACGTGCACATCTGCAGTTCTACTTCGTGGTCAGTGACTGGATATTTTAACTTTCACGAACCTTTGGATTCTACCGGCAAATCGCAGACATGTAGTGTTGCAGGAACATTATTGTAATTGGCTCATTAAAATGATAGCAATAGACACACTGCCAATAATTACAGAATATGTACAAATACAGAAGTAAAATAGTTAATAGAATAGTGAACTCAGTTACACACGCCAGCAAAATGACTTCCCTGGCCAGTAACATGGCGGAAATGCCAACTGCCAATCAGCGTAAGGCAGCTGCTTTGGTAGCCGGCATTTAAGCCAATAAGAAACCTGTAGTAGCATGCAGGAGCCAAACATACACGGGGCTGGTATCAACAGCTTCGGGCAACCGATAAGCGACGGAGTTCGCTCGTATCAAATGAGCCGCCTCGTAATTTCGGGTCTGTATAGCTATTTAGTCTGTGGCCAATAACCACGAAGCAGAATTGCAGATGTGTACGCAAGGCGCTGAAACAAAATGGGGCAAAATTATTTTCGCGAAAAACAGGGGTCCCTACCTATATAGACACACTCAAACGAGCGACTCTTATTCTGCCAGTAACCACGACGCAACGCTGCAGATGAGCACGGAATGCATTGAAACACATCGTTGCGAAATTCTTTACACCAAAAAATCTCTTGCTCTATCGATCACGCAGCAACACAGTTCAATAGCCAAGTAGGCGACTGCACGAACGCATCTGACAGACGAGTGCATGATAGATAAATAATGGCTGAAAACAGAATTTGATTTTTGCGCTTTTTTCGAAGCCAATATCGATAAAATACTCCATGGAAATCCTAGATAATGGGATTTGCCAACTTTATGAGTAAATATTTATCCAGAATTACTAATGCCAACTTTATGAGTAAATATTTATCCAGAATTACTAATTCGTTACGCGTGAACTCTTGCACTGCAGTTAAACGGGCGAGGTTCCGGCGTCAGAGATTGTGCCTCAGAAGTTCGTAACACTGGAAACTATTTTGTTTAAAACGTAGGCTAAAACTATTGCCTAGGATTGCTATTGTTTAATTTTCGCAAATTGGCTTCAAGAAACCTACAGTTATAGATCAATTCTTTTAGCGTTGAATTATGTACCACGCCCTCTTAAGTGTTGAATAACATATACGCTATTTCACATGTTGCGTTACAAATTCCTGGAAGCTAGTTTCTGACTACCGTTTTTGTAAAACGTGTAAAAACTTCTGACTGTGTTCTTGTATTGGTTGGTAGAGACCGAGTTCTCTTACCTGTAGACTAGCCTCCAAGAACATTTGTTTACTGAAGCAGACAATAGCTGCTATTGGCTGCTTGCTGACACGGTCATACCACATGAGTAGACCTGCATTTAGTTGATGACGTATTATTGGCTCGGTGCCATCCAGGGGGTGTCAAACACGTCCAAGGCCAGCTGCGAAAGTGACACGTACTTACAACTATTTGAATTTTATCTTGTGTAAAAAAAAACCTTAATTTTCAGGTCCCTAATAGGCAACAACAGAAGGGCTATGAATGCGTCTCGAAAAGCCTCTTCTAGCTCAAGGGAATCCACTGCCCCCTCGTGGCACAGCTGCATCATAGATAGAGACATGCAAAATTCGCGTTATTTTCTGCCAGCTGACTAGATTCCAAATTACTATAGGCTAAGTCGACGTCTCTCGCTGGACGATACTGTCGTGACTTGCCGTGGAGAATGCTTACACGGAGGCCAATGTAAAGACGTAACACACGTAAACGACATCACATAAATGTTAGTGGCCTATTGAATCGAAGATTATGCCATGTTCTGTATAAGAAAGTGAAGTTTAGTCTGCTACCAAATGATAACGCGAATTTTGCTTGTCTCTAATTATAGGCGGTTCGGGATAAATGGAGCGTTCAAAAATGCCCTGCTAAAGTTCTACTTTCAGCCAATTCGTATCTTTGCGCGCGTAGCGACAAACGACGGGAATTATCTAATCTATCTGGACAGGTCACTTGGTGTTTCCGCGTTTCAGATCAATTGTGCTGGCGTTAAGAACTTTTATCGCTTAATAAAAAATGTTTATTAATTGCGTAAAATACAAGTCTGTAGATTTCGGTTGATTTTCTTTCAGTATTGTTGTATTTAAATACGAAATACACGCAATTATATATGATAATTTTGCTGCCAACAATACAAGTAGTGAAGTAACAGTAGTTATGTTGAATTATATGCAGTAACGGCTAGTGATATTTTTCAAAGGTTAGGTTTTTAATGCTCACTTTATCGCGATAGACGTATACCAACTTTGAGTAATGACCTTGAATGGAAGACTCATCGGCAGAGCCACCATTTTGTCACAAAAATATTTTTGCCCCACTTTGTTCCAGTGTCTCTCGTGCACGTCGGTAGCTTTACTTCACGATTATTGGCAGCGTGTCTTTGTTCAGACACGTCTCTCATTTGACTGCACCAATCAGAATAAGATTATTGTGACTCCCTACGTCTGTAGTTTGCCAAGGCAAGTGAGAGAAAATCATCCAATCACAGACGATGTAGCAAGCTGTACATGACGCATTTCAGTGGCGAAGCGTGAATATGTTCCAAGGCAAGCAATATGTATGGCCCGGTAGTTTTCGCGAAAAGGTTTCTACAGCACTTTGTTTCAGTGCCTTACGTAAGCACCTGCATCTCTGCTTCGTGGTCAGTGATTGGATGCCGTAACACCCAGCGTCTGGAGGTTAAACCCGCAAACTATAGACGTGATGTGTGGCAGTATCCATGCACTGATTTGGCACAGTCAAATGAATAATAACTCTGCACTAAAACCATCTGCCAATAATCATGAAGTTGAGGTGCAGGTGTGCACGTAAGACACTGAAACAAAGTGGGGCAAAAATCTTTTCGCGAAAATTACCAGGCCCTAGCAATATGTAATCCGACTATACACATTGATCAGGTGAGAGTTGTGTTGCTGAGACCTAGGTGTATTACTGAGAACTAGTTCCTCGCCTCTTACATGATATGGCTGAGGAATGTACCTGTTTTTACCAGTTTAATAGTTCCACAGGCAACGGAGAGTTCTGTACAGTCAGCGCTAATTATCGCTTGCCCTAGAACACTTCCCGCTTCAACACTGAACCAAATGTTGCAAAAATCTTTTCGCCGTAAAATCGTGGCTTTACCTATCTATTTTAAAACCCCTGGTTCAGAGCTTCAGCTGAAAGAAGTTTATACGAAAACGGTTCAGAGTGCATAAGTGTTGTCAGCTTGTTAATAGTACACAAGCCTATTCAAAGACGTTTCTGCGGATGAATAGGTTGGATTCATGGCTGGCATTGTTTTAAATTACGTTTGAAATGGTAATGGTTCGAGTGATTATGTGTAGGTCTATGACTGAAAGCCTAAGGGGTATGGCATTGAGATTGTGAAGTACCAATGAGATAATGGCGCCCGTTGGAAAGCTTTATGGCTAAGTAGAGTTGGTGAAGGCGGTTACACGATTTATAACATTAATTAGTATTTCACTATAACAGTTGACTTTACGATAGTTTTCAGTACAGGGCTTCTTGTGGAGTCGTACACAATGGATTCGGCAAAGCAAAAGTGTATCCGTAGAGCCACGATTTTATGGCGAAAAGATTTTTGCAACATTTAGTTTCGATGCGTCATGTGCACACCTGCAGCTCTGCTACATCGTCTGTGGTTGGATGACTTTACTCTTACTGGCCTTGGAAAATTATAGACGTACAGACTCACAGTAATCTTAATCTGATTGGTGCAGTCAAATGAGAAACGTGTCTGAACATAGACACGCTGCCAATAACCTTGAAACAGAACTGCCGATGTGCACGTGAGACACTGAAACAAAGTGGGGCAAAAATCTTTTCGCGACAAAATCGTGGCCCTATGTATCCGTCTTGATTTTACGTTTTCGAAAAACTGAAAACCTAAAGTGAAAATCAATATGGCCGTTTGCAGAGAACTAAAAATTATGTTTGATATTTAGAGGTACGTAAATTTCGCAGATACATTCCAGGTCAGGTTGAAGGCCAGTTATGCATACTTCATTGTCATGTCTGTGACTTGCTGGCGGCTGTTACGAAACGCCTTTTGACTACTGCAGGCCAGTAGTAAATAAGGAAATAATGCGAAGTGCTATCGCTTGCTACCTACTTGTGCGGTTATAAGCCAATAGATAATCGATTGTGGCCAGTGGGTGTATAGGACTGACAAGTCTAGGCTGCTGCCAGATGAATCTGCGAAATTAACGTACCTCTATTGATATTATTAGAGACTGGAAAAATTCGCGGGTTCACTGACCAGGAGGCTAGCCTGCAAGAATATTTGTGAAGAAGACAACAGATGCTCATTAGCTGCTTGCTGTTAAAGTGATATAGGTCTGTGTTAGGTACATTTTCATTATTGGCTCAGAGACTTCCAGAAGGTGTCAAATAAGTCAAAGACCAATTGCGAGTGTGGCACAAACTTACAGTTGTTGGAATTATAGCTTGTGACCAAATGAAAACGCGAATTTTTCAGGTCTCTAGTTATTATGGAATGTGTTTATTTCTAAGTAGCACTGAGATTTCATGAAAAATATAATGTGTCTTAAATGTATTTGGAAAACCTAGTTAAAGGACTATTGAGGTATTCTTAAGTGAACTGTATATATGTGAAATATGTATTTTATATGCAACATATTTTAAAGTACAGTACATGGTTGATGATTATTTTCATTATTATTTGAGTGCATTTTGTAGCAAATATATAATAATTTATAACTAAGGAAAGGATCATTTAGCGAGTTCAACGGCATGCGTGTAAGAAGCCATTGCCCTATTAATACTCCAGCCCAGGCCATTTGTTCATTAGCAGCTACTCACTGGAACGACACATAATGAACTAATGGACGGGCTCGAGCATGCATAGTACAGCAGATTCCAACACGTAGGTCATTGGACTCGCGAATTATTCCTTTCCCTATTCATAACACAATATTTCCGTTCCTAAAAATTATTCTTAGTGGTTTTTAAATAGTCGTTACTTTAACTTCGCGTGTTCATTGTGCAGTGGCGAAGTACTTAAATTAATGGAATAGCAAAGTCAAACGCTTACATAAGTATTCAATTGAGTAGGACCACGAACTTTTAGTGGAAAGATTCCCCCCCCCCCCTCACCTTTTCGCGAAATTTGTTGCAGTGCCTTACGTACACATCTGGAGCTCTGCTTCATGTTTGTTAGCAGAAGTGAAGTAATTCTCTCATTTGACTGTGCCAATCACATAAGGCTACTGCAACAACGCACCTCTGTGATTTACGGATAAACCAAAGATATGTGAAGGATAAAACATATCACTGGCGATGAATCAGAACTGCAGAAGTCAGAGAAAGGCACTGAAACGAACAGGGGCGAAATTCATATCGCGAAAGTTTCGTGATCCTAGTATAGGCGCTGAGATTGTTTAGTGTGGATGTAGCGAGAGAGTTATACAGTTGGCAACAATGTTGGACGGGAGAGCGTTCAGCTAGGCAGGCAGGGCTGCGGCATGACCTTGGGCAAGCAGTTATCTTGGAGCTGTTTCCTGTCGCTGGTCGCTATCAGCTGGGCTCAATGTCGCCGACAGTCAGCTGTGCTGACCCACCTCTGTCCTCTCTGCGCCCTCAGCCTCCAACACATCGCGACTGGACCACAAGCTGTTTGTTGGTTTTAAGGGGGAGTGTTGGACAATATTACTTATTATCAGTTTTTCAGCCATAACATTTATTCAAATTGTATTACTAAAATTTTCTCTTTGACAAAGCATTGGTAAACTTGATAAACTGCTTGACATAAACAATAATTAAATCTTTCATTAATTTGTCATGCAGAATTTTTTTGCAAAATAATTATAGGTTAACTTTCAAGACTTCTCTTGCAGTGATTCAACATGACAAATTAATGATAGATTCCATTATTGTTTTAGACACAAAATGTGACTTAATTTTGCTATTATATATTTCTTTTATCTCGCATAGTATTTGCGTAATGGCTCGTTAAAGTCGAAATTTGCATGTTTCCGTTTTATGGACGACACTAAAACCAAAGTGAAAAAATTCACAGTGAATAACGATGTTGTAGGCTACAAGTTCACCTATGTTAATCCGCAAAAATTATAGAATTTTTTAAATTCTTATTTTAAATTTCAACATTTTTATTTAAATACAAAAAAGTGTTTATTCTTTATTATTATAAACGTGAAACTGTAGCCTGCAACGTCGTTATCCGCTGTGATTTTTTTTTCAGTTTGGTATATCAGTTGGTTTTAGCGGAGTACTTAAAATGGAAACATGCGAAAACTATGAGAGATAGAAAAGTTTCATAAGAGAAAAATTTAGTCACATTTTGTGTCTAAAAAAATATCTGGTACAAATAAAAAATAAAAACCAGACATCACTCATGCACGTTGAGTACTGTAGTTTACGAATAAACTTCTATCGACCTGCCTGTTGTAGCGGCCCGCAGTGCAAAAAACATATTTTTAATTAGGGGTGCCAATGTTAACACCATGAAAAATAATTTTCTTCAATTTAAATTTTCATGTGTACATCACATTCAAAAGTAAATAATTATTTTTAGCGCTAAACATTTTTAAATCTTAATAAAAGTGAAATAATCATGCAAAACCATTTTTAAAATTGACCCCTTTATAATTCGTAACTGAATTGTAGCACCAACATCAGTCGTGTGGAGCACAAAATCTATGGAATGCTAAGGGTGCTGTTGATCCGCGTATGTAGTGTACTATTAACTCTTTACGCAACCCACTCGACTAGTATGCAGCAATTTACTTTTATTTTTTTTTCTTATTAAACTTAAAGCGGTGGCTATATAATTTGTGGGAGGTATAAATAAGTACAAATACAAAAAATAGAAATATGTATGTAAGAAAATAAATATAAAGACACTTGTGGTACACAAACACGCAACTTATAACTCGATCAAACATGACTGGTTGAAAGTCTGTAAGCAAATTTCAGTGCACGTTCCTATCTGAGTTTCATATTTTGAATTACGGCATTCTAATTTTTTTTAGCTATGTTACATGGCTTAGAAACAGTGTTTTTAATGAACACTGCGTCTTAAAAATTACATTCCTTGTAGATCTAAACGTCCTAGAAAAAAAAATTTAAAAAAAATCAATCAAACTTACTATTCACGTAAATACGCTAATCATGTTGCATGAACCTAGATTAATAAACCTGAAAATAAATATAGACAAAACGACACACGAAACAATGAAAGTCATTCAGAAATCTTGACGTAGTACTGGCCAGTGTAAAAATTAATAATGAAATAATTTTAACAGAATTGTTTAACTAACTTATGTACCACGTTCCTTTAAAGAAAGGATTTGATACAGTTATGCAATGGGCAAAATTTCAATATGTTTTTAAATTATATGTACTTAAGATATATGTGTAGCATAAAGACTGAACTGAAAAAGTGTGTTGTTGGTAAGCCTCTAGAGAGGGTCGAGGTGAAGTCAGCACTAGACAGGACAGGAAAAATATTAGCTCTGCGAGGGGCCAAGAAAAAGTGTCGCCGAGGCTTGTTGCATCCCCAGGGAGTCTCAAAATGAGTGAAAGAAGGGTTGTTTGCTTGTTCAGAGAAACTTCGCTGGTGGCCCAGCCATGCTCCCGCAGTGTAACCCCTTCCCCTTTTAAATCACTCTGAGAGACAGCGAAAAAATTTGGAACGAGGCTCTTTTCTTCTCTCCCCCACCCCTAACTTTCCAAAATGGCGGCGAACGAGCCGAAGCCATGCTGGTGGCAAAAATAAAAATAAATGAAATTGTATATAATATTCAAATAGTGTCAAAATTAAAAGGAAACGATTGTAGTATGTGGGAAATATGTGTCTTTATGCAATGTAAGATTTATGTA
>PNEQ01010881.1:0-25262 GCA_003012365.1 Medauroidea extradentata
CCCTCGTCTTCACAAGGACAAAATATATACAATTTCTTATTTTTAACATAAAACTTGGTGTAGTAATGGTATTTCGATGAGAACTATTGCAATGTGATCGTGATACAATGACGAGGAGAATGAATGGTCGCAAGACATAGTTATTATTGCACATTAATTTATGATGGTTGACACTGATGACTATTGAATATACTAAATCAGGGTGGCGACCATATGGGCCTGTCACATGCTATAGCGATAGTAAGTTGAGCCTTAATTTATACGGAGATAATGCAGATTGCATACATGCTCCTAAAGCAATGGAATGGCCTCTTAAATTCTGAAAATGTGTTATTCAGATATCTTGTTCAATCTAAAAATGTTCCAAATGTCACTGTTTAGATAACATGAAATAGCCATAAAAACATAAAAGTCAAATTAAATCATTAATCACTATGTATTATACATTAATTAAAAATGGAAATAATAATTCCTTAGACATATCCTGTAGCCATATAGTCAAATTGCTGACTTTTAGAAAATGCGAACAGGTTATGAACAAAAACATAAAAGCCAAGTCACCTTGTCAAGTACTACATAATGTGTTATAAGCTTGAAGAAGTTCTGAAGAATGGTTCCTTAGATAACTTGTGTGATCAAAATATGTTCAAACATATTAAAAAAAAAAAAATAAATTCAGGTAATGAGTAAAATATGTGTACCAATTGCTAATGAAATTCTGAAAAATATTTTCTTATATAAGTCACGTTATGTTAAAACATAAATATAAAGAACAAAATACACAAAAATTAAGTCAGCTCGCTAAGTAATATATGTTTACCCAGTATGAAAAAAGGGGGGGGGAAATTAACTGAGGTATCAAATTATGTTTAAAATATGAAATATTTTCAAAAGTGTATTCAAAATATGACTATAGGGTGGACGAAATATACTAGGGACAAGACAAGCCAACCATGTAATGTATGTATACCCAATTTGAATAAATTCGGAAAAATGTTTCCTGTGACATGTCACATTACGTTAAAAATATAAACTGGCTGCAATTTGAGAAACACGAATATGGCATGATCAAAATATACACAAAAGTAAAGTCTGCTTGGTTTGTTGTAAACATGGTCTTTGTTTGATGAAATGCGGAAAATATTTCCCCAAATGTCATACTATGCTAAAAATATTAAAATGGTTGTCAACATGAAACTGAATGCGAGATCAATGAAATGCGAAGAAGTCAAGTCAACATTGTTTTTAGTATACGTGTACCAGGTTTGATGAAATTCTGGAGAATATTTCCTGTAGTATGTCATATTATGACAAACAATTCCAATGGCTGCTCATACGATAATATAAACACAATATGAAAGAAATAAACAGAACCCAAAATTAACTTTGTATGAAGTATATGTGTATCTGGTTTACTGAAATGCTGAATAATATTTCCTCTGATATATATCATAAAATGCTAAAAAATAAACCCATGCCTGCTATTTAAATACATAGACAAAGTATGATTAAAACATACAAAATTGAAGCCATCTTAGTGCGTGGTATATCTGTACTAAGTGTAATGAAGTTCGGAAAATTATTTCCTCAGATATGTCACAACGTGCCTAAATAAATAAATAAGCGTTCTCGTCAATACGGAAATATAAAGCAAGAGAAACGAAATGCATAAAAGTCGAGTCAGCTTCGTATGAAGTATACGTGAACAAAGTTTGGTGAAATTCTGAAAAATATATCTTCAGATGTACCGTATTATGCAAAAAATAAAAACTTGGCCGACATTTAAAATCTTAAACATAATGTGGTCGAAATACACCGAAGTAAAACCGTCTTATAAAATATCGTATACGTACAGCGAGTTCGATAAAATTCGTTGAAATATTTTCTCACATATGATATTTAACGACAACATTATAAAAATTACCGCCAATTTTTAAACTATGTATACTGCATGAACAAACTACACAAATTACAGTTGATCGTTCTCGGTACTTTATGCGTACCGAGATTGATGAAATTTAAAAACACGTTTCCTTAGATATCCTGCTTGTTCGAAGTATGTTAAAATGTACAGAACATAAACGAAATATAGAAAAGTCAAGTCAAAGTACTATATGTGTACAAAGTTTGATGAAATTTTGTTCACTGATTCAAAATGTTTTTAGGGGACACATACAGAGCCAGGAAGGTGATTCATAAAACACTTTATACCTTTGGAATGTGAGCTAAGAACGGCGCATTAATTTTGGTTTTTATAATATATTTAAACAGTTCGCACATAAGAAATTATATTAAATTCTTTGGTATAAGACGATATTTTATGGGTTTGGTTTCAGATTTCATTCATAAAGATGTTCTTTACAGGAAGGAAGTTTGCAATGAGTCGTAGACATCCACTGATATGAGTACAACATGTGTTTGTGTTTTGGATGACAGTGTCATGTGCATTGGTGAAATTACAGTTAAGGGTGTTTTAAGTAGTAAAGATACGTAGTTTTATATTCACATGACATACTGTTAATTTCATAGACGTTACATGTGATTCAATTTTCCACTCTTAAAATTTTTTAGCTCTCATAGATTTCCCATAGCGACTTGTCAAAGCCACAATTTGCAAGATACGGCAACATAGGAATAACAAAATCTAAATGTCCTACTCGAATGAAATAATTTACTCTGGAATTATGAATTTTGTGCCATATGCCTAATATTTAAAAACGTATTAAAGTCATTTCGTCTTTTTTTTTAATTGCCATAAATGAAGTAAATTTTCATCATTTTCAGATTTTTTAAAAGTAAATAAAATGTCGTTTGTTTCTTTGTGTATTTTTTTTAGATATTTTAGCATATGAATGGCCTATAATGTCTAATTTCAGAATAAATAACTTCAATTGAGGAAGTTACTTGGTTTTTTTTTTTTTTTTTTTTTTAATTCCTGTGTTGCCGTATCTTGCAGATTCTGAGTTTGAGATACCGCCAGGGGAAAATTATGAGAGCTTAAACATTTTACAAGTGGAAGATGTGGCCACAAGTAACGTTTGTAAAATGTACACTATGCCGTACGAATGTGGGCTCGTGTCACGTGAACGGCCTTAAGAGTGCGTGGTATATAAATAAACGCTGAAAACATATATTGATTTCTACGCTTTCTTCCAAGCCAGTATGGATACAATATTCAATGACAATCCTAGAAAATGGTATTTGCCAACTATATGAGTAAATATTTATCCAGAATTACTAATTCGTTACGCGTGATCTCTTGCGCCGCAGTTAAATACACGAGGTTCCGGCGTCAGAGATTGTGCCCCTGAAGTTCGTAACACTGGAAACTATTTTGTTTAAAACGTTGGTTAAAACTATTTTCTAGGATTGCTATTATTTACTTCTCACGAATTGGCTTCAAGAAACCTACAGTAATAGATTAATGCTTTTAGCGTTGAATCATGTACCACGCCCCCTTAAGGCATTATGTCATATCTCTAGAGCTGTTTGTCATATTCGTGCCGAATTCGATAGTTTAGAAATGTATCATCTATACATTGGATTTGAAAAATAATGTCTGTAGGGCTGTCAAGTTGAAAAATAACACTTCGTGAATAAATTAATTTTTTGTTATATCTCAGGAACTACCAAGATCCCTAAAAATTTCCACATTAGCCTTCACATATTACAATAATTTTTATTTCTAGGGCACTTGATGAAAAAACTTAGTATCTCGCAGCAATATTGAGTACCTCGCAGCAATATGGAGATATCTCCATTGCTGCCAAATTTAGTGAAACTATAAAGGCCTAAACGATTGTCAGGAGCCTTTCGAAGTATTATCACGGAAAAGAACAATTAATTGAAAGCTGAATTCAATTTCGAAGTTCGAAGCAACGCAGTTCATGTACATTTCGACATTAAAAGAACTGTAATGTAGGCTATAATATCATTACAGACAAGTAAAACAACATGTAAAATAAAACATGTAAAATTATGTACTAGCACATCGATTAATCAAGTAACACGCTATATTACTTTATGTAAGTAAATTAGTATGTGAAATGTTTACAAATAACAACGGTTTTTACCAAATATCAATTATTGTAAATGAAGAAAAATTAATACAAAAACATAACTGTCGCGCGCATCTCAATATTTATCTATCATAAAAAGGATACACGAACATTTATTGAAAATTGTAATTGTGTAACTCTACCCATAAACACATGCCTGTAGTTGAAAAAAAAATTGTAAATGCACACTCCTTCATCTTTATACCTTTAGCGTACCAGTTATAATACTTACCTAAATATATATTATATATGTCATAAAAGAAAATTATTCATTACATAATTTCCTATAAACTGAACAATTTTTGTTGGACGTACGCTACTACAAGAGAATATTGCCGTGTAGCAAAAAAAAAATAACAGAATGAAACAAAACTGAATAGCAAATTCCAGTATTAACTACAGTCAGCAAACAAATAACATAGACATACGACTATGCATTCCATACTCTGCCTGTGGACTTGGCACGTGGTTCTGATGCAGGGCCTCCTGATGTTAGCCTTCTCTGCACAAGGACATTGAACATAGAATATTTTCTAATGTGTAAGACCAACAACTGCAAAGACTCCATTCTTGTTGGACAAAACAAACTTTGCTGACACAGCGTTATGAACTTAAGTTCCTGTCTCACCAAAATATATTAAACCGCTTCCAAGAATTTCAACACGGCTACGAAGCCGAAGAGACGATAAGGCATGTGTAATTACTTCGTCCCTCTAGAAATATGACTCCTTTAAGAGATTGGAAAGATCTTCTTTGGCACAAAGGAAAGGAGAAACTGTACCAAAATACGTATAAACATTGTAAAAAAGAAAATGAACCCCATTCAAAACACTAAAGTCAAAGATTAGTGAATATATCCAGCAGCGATAAATCTGACGATGATATTCGTGTATTAGACATCTATGGTGAATAATACAGTGGGGCCAAGTGCCTCTTCTATATTTACAGACGACTAGAATGGCGAGCAACTGTCAAATGTAATTGGACTCATGAGCACTGATGTTGGTGCCATTGAACTTCACTAAACCTATCGTTAGTGTCGGAGGAGACTAACAAAATGGCAAATAATACAAACATAATTGAACTTACAAAAATGTGTGCATATTGCACTTTGAACTAGTATACTATATCGAGTGATATTTGACATGTTTAGAGTTCAATCAAACCTATCATATGCGCAGTTGTGACACATCTACAAAATATGTCTCATTGCCTCAATAACCAGTGTCGTTTAATCAATATCAATTAAACTTTTTATACTGACAGTATAATGTACACCCTAATATTACTCATACTTAGTTCTTTTCATCCTCAATTTAGTATGATTAGCATTCTATGACGACTTAAATATTTTACAGTAGTGCCTCAGCAACTGTTAATCTTACGTCTGCCAAATTTAAATAGAAATATTGAAACAATTTTATTTCAATGCTGTACGTACACTGCTAGTTGTGAAGTAGGCATTAAAAGTCAGAAAGCGATTTGAATATCTTCCTATGTAAATAAATGTAATCTTTATGCGTCAAAGGAAATACGTAGAAAAAATATTTTTTACCTCATATCTTTGAAAGTACTGATCTGAGTCCAATGTGTTAGAAAACATATATTTTACTTCATATCTCGGAAAGTACTGCTTTGAGCCAGTAAAATTCGACAGGTAAATGTTTCTGTGGAAAAAAAACTCTAAATGTGTTGGCTGTTTCAAGTTTCTGAAACAATTTTTACTCCAAAATTGCAACCGAATAAGTATTTTTAAAGTGTTTTTATTATTTAAAAATTTACAAACGAACGCTCTGGGTTAAAATCATCAAGTGAACGCATAAATTGCACTAATAAGTTATATAGCATTTTATTTGGACATTTTATAAGACAGAACAAATTTTACTTACATGAGTAATATATTCGAGAATGATTACTCGGTTACTACCATATTTTGTCACACCATTTATTATATGTGCTGAAGGGATAATCTACATGCATGCCAGGAATTGTGATAGCACGTTTGTAATAAATAAGCCATTATATGTTATCTCCAAGACACAAACAAACTGATTACCTCTTAATTTTATATCAAAGCAAGGTTTTTGGTCTATTTTGATCTACCTCTATCGTAAAAGCTATTGACCTGTTTAAAAATTACTTATACAGAGCGTATCAAACCCATAGTGTTGCAAAAGAACTCTTAAACGATCGACAAAAAAATTCCTCGGAAAGCAATTAAACTATTTTCAAGAAATTAAGTGTTATGGTGGTTTTGCGATTTCTCGACAGTCCAACAACTCACACACAATACTGACAAAAATTTCTCAACAACCAATCAGAAGCAAGTTCACTCCTGGTAAGTAATAGCCCAGATTCCCACCACCAAAAGAAAAAAGAGATAGAAGGAGATTTTCTTCAGTTTTGGACGCACTGGGAGACAAACAAATTGCTATACCAATTAATTGAATAATTCATAAGAATTGAAATATATACACAATAATTATGTTGAAGTTTGTAAACTTGTAATAGTCTTCCAACGGGAACGTTTAGAAGGAGACTGGCCAGTATACATTTAGCCAACAGCGACGAACTCAGACCTTTTGTCAGATATAAACTGTGAGACCTCTCGCCTCCCACCAAGGCGATCCGGGTTCGGTTCTCGGCGGGGTCGGTCCCCGGATTTTCGCTTGAGGGAATCGTGCCGGACGATGCCGTTGGTCGGCGGGGCTTCTCTGGATCTCTCGTTTCCCCGCCCTTTCATTCCGACTCCGCTCCATATTCACCTAATATCACCCCACACCAATGCTGAAGACCTCGAAGTTGAGCGCTAACCAAAATCTCTCTCTCACTCAGATGTAAACTGTCCCTCTCTCTCTTTCACACACTATATATATATATATATATATATATATATATATATATATATATATAGAAAGCAGTATCCCACTCACTCAATCATTTAATTATTCATTCAATCGCTCACTCACTCATTAATTTACAGACCAAACCACTTGACATGAAATTTTGAAGGAGGCTCACCTACGCTATAAGTACCACAAATAAGTGATTAGTTAAAATTCGAAAATTAAGGTGGTGAAATGTGTGAAATAAATTTTCAATGAAGCCTCTAAATCGCTTAAACCCATTCAAATGTTGAGGTGAAATAAGCTTATGATTTAAGTTTACAATTATATTTGAATTGTAATGAAGCCTACGTAAATGCCTAAAAATAAAAATATATTTCAAAATTTTTCAAAATTCGACTACTGACTATTGTATCAAACTGCAGACCAAACCACTGGACCTAGAAGCTTGAAATTTTTTATGTGGTTCCCCCTCAGGTCGTAGGCGAGCATTAAGAAGGGATTTATCGGAATTCGACCTCTAAGGGGGTGAAAAGGCGGGAAATATATTTTGAAAGAAACGTCGATAGAGATCGAACTCGACGGCTAAGAAAGTGATTTTTACTTTAATGCGACAAACATAAAAATGCATGTTAGCAAATTTTAGGTTTCTTCGGAATTCTACGTTTAAGGGGGTCAAAAGACCCTAAATTTGTTTCGGATTTATTACCGATGTCTATCGAATCCTTCGGGATAAAGAGTTGGTATTCACTTCAAAATGTTTCTTACGTAAATACCCATAAAGCAGTTTTAGGATTTTTTTAATTCGACCGCCAAGCAGCAAAAAGGGTGAAAATATTTTTTTTTTTATGAATTGAATATATATTTGGAACATAATAAGATATCGTCGTGATTTTTACTTCAATTGATTACGCATACAAGAGACAAAGATATGACTCCGAGACGTTACGAAATTTTATCACTAAGCGGATGAAAATACGTGAAATGCGTTTTCGATTAATTCTCCATATCTATTCACCAATCAAGATATCGAAGAGCTTTTTGCTTTAGATTGATGCTCGTGTAAATATTCAGAATACCATTTAAATATATTTTCCGAATTCGACCCCAAAGAAGTAAACAATACAATTCGTTTTCGATCAACAGTCGATGTATATCGACCCCACTGAATTTTATATAGCGACGTGAATTTTGTTTTATGTTGATGCTAACTCAAATAACCCCCCCCCCCCCAAAAGGAATTTTTAAAATTCCCGATGTAAGGAGGCGAAAATAGGAGAAATGTGATAAAATGTGTTCTTAAGTAATTGTCGAAATAATATCTTGAACGTAGAGCGCTATTGTGTTTTCAACATGCAAGAGACACCAGTTAAGTAGTTTAAAATATGATTCAAAAGTTTTTTCGAATTTTAGTCTCCTAGGAGGTGAAAAGACCTGGAATGTGTTTAAGATTAATCTCACATGTGTATAATGCATATATTTTTTCTCGATGGGTTCTATATATATATATATATATATATATATATATATATATATATATATATATATATATATATATATATATATATATATACAAAACCCGTCAACAAATTCCGTGTATTTTTGCTTCAGGATAATGATTAGATGAATGGCTACAAAAAGGTTTTAAGATTTTTCAATATTTGAACTCTCAGTGTTGTACAGAGGTGAAATGTGATGTTTAAGGAATGATTGATTTTTCTTTGACTGAACTGGCTATCGTCGTGATTTTCACTTCACTTTTATACTTGTACAAATATTTAAGGTGTGAAATTAAGTTTTTTTTTTCGAAATTTTACACCTACAGGGAAGAAAAGACATAACATTTGATTAAATCAGCCGATGATACTAATAACAACCAGTAGAGATACTGATGTGTGGTTAGCGCCAAAATGATGCTTACGTAAGTACCTAAAAAAGTAATGCAAGTTTTTAGTCTGCTTTCCGAAGGATAAAGTAGGCTTATGAGGTCACATTTCTGTATGTGTGACTGTTGTGTCCGTGTGTGTGTGTCCATCTAAAAACTTTTGAACCAGTAGACCGAATTCCATCAAACTTTATACACCTACAGTACTTTGTATGTTTTCGAAATGACGGTAATTTTTACATTTTTAGCATAACCACACATATGTTTGGAAAACTTTCTGAATTTCATAAAAACCTGGTACGCATATACTTAATACAAAACAGAATTGGCTTTTGTCTATTTCGTTCATCCTGTGTTTATATTAACATGGCGGCCATTTTCATAAATTTAGTATAGTAATACGTTTCATAAGACGGATTTTTCTGAATTTTATCAAGCTTGATGCACATATATTGCATGCATAATTGATTCTCCTTTGGTGTATTTCATTTATTTTGTGTTCAAAATGTGATAATTGCAGCCATTTTATATTTTTGGCATAATATGACTTATCTGATGAAATATTTTCAGAAAGTTTATCAAACTTAGTACACATACCACATACAAAGCTAACTTGTCTTTTGTGTATCTCGTTAATCCTTTTGTAATATTTTGAAAACGACGTCTATTTTATATCTTTATGATAGTAAGAAATATCGAGAAATTTTTTTTTTCAATTTTATTAAACTGGGTACTCGCGTATTATTTAGGAAGCTGACATATATTTAATATTTTTCGTGTATCATGCGTTTAAATCAATATTATTAATTTATGTTGCTAGGTAACTTAAAGGAATTTATCTTTCAGGGTTAAATTTCACCGGAAAGTAATCTTATTAGTCACACTGGAAACTTCTTGTTTATTTTATAAGATAACGTAATTATTTAGAAAGAAACTTAATTTGTTAACTTTCAATGCAGACGACTCGAAAAGCAAGTACGACCAGTGAGAAATAAATTATACAGGTGTTTCATTCTACAGTTCTATCGAGACGTGTTTTACAATCTCTGTGAGCCAAGGTAATTAGTGTTACTTTTTTAATTAGTTTTCATCACGGCCATAGAGGAACAGGTCTCGACACTTGAGTTGAAAATTGACCCCGTTATGACTGATTGGCGCCACTGGCTCTCTGGGGTTGTTTTAACATTGCGTAAATGAGACTACAAGGAGAAAACTCGTGTCGGAGCTGCTAGGAGAACTGATAGCACGACGCTATACTGCAATGTTAAAACAACACTTTATTGCTAGTGGCGCTTTCAGTCATAACGGGGTCAACTTAATAGAATTGTTTGATAGGCGAGTGTCCAGACCTGTACTTCTACGACCGCGGTTTTCATGGATAACTTCGACGTTATGTGGAGCATCTGTTTGTAGCTCAGGGGAAATCTGCCTTAATACCACGTAAACAGTGCATTTCATTCAATTACACTCTTACATTAAATAGTCTGTAACTACTTCTTAACGTCAATATTGCTGCGACTATAAATTTGGCCCAGGCGAAGTCGCTGTTAGTGGCAGGGACAAACTGAAGACTGTTTTTTTTTTTCGGGCACAGCTATAGCTACTTATCCTGCTGCAGAGGTAAAATCAAGTAGCAGATTTGTCATTCTAACACTGGTGACTGAACTACCTGTCTGGTGTACAAAGATGTTTTTCAATTAAAGTAAATGTTATATGCTATGAGTACCACACGCGAGCATAGCCGCGCGCGCACTGAGAGTATTCCAAAAATCCAGAATAATATGTATTACCACCTGGAAATAATATAAATATGTTACTTTTTACTGTTCTACTGATACGCAGCCTGTAACTAAGGAGTGTCTGTTCAAAAGTTGCTATTTACACTTCCCAATAAAATATGGAATCTGACCGTGATAAAGTCCTGTACTTGAATACTATGGAATTCCCTGGGCATTCCTGAGCGAAGCAATGTACTTCCTTGGTGAAACGCACCCCAAACTTGACGATCCTGATCAAAATGGGGCGAATGTACATACTTTCCCACAACATTTCAAAAGTGTAAATAGCACCTTTCAAACAGCCACTCTTCGACTGTTTGGGAGTGGCCATTTTTATACACATTTAATTTGTTAAGAGTACTGTCGACCTAGTTTGGCGAAGTTGTTTGGAATACTGGCAGGTTTTGTATTGTGTGTAATGCAAGGCGACGGGGAACTGTTACGATACTATACACGCACAAATTAGTGACAGTTGGTGAAAATGTTACACATTTACTCTTTGAAGTGTATAACAACGCTGTCAAATGTAAATTTCAAAATAGCGGTTATAGTCGTGACGAAGACAGTTTATTTGAGAGATATGGATGGCTCTTAATTTTCGACACCAGTCACATTATTGGATTTTCTGTTTTTGGCTTCTTTAATTCTGGGAAGAAAATATCAAAATTACTATTATAGCGTGAAACATTCGTCACACACATTACAGTTGTACTTTTAACCTATATTTAGTCCTCTACAAGTCCAGAAATTTTTCATATATTCTTAATTTGCTGAACAGATTGCGGTATGAATATATGTTAAAATTTCAACCGCGAAGCATGTACTGTGTCCAGGTAAGTGAATTTACGCTATAATCATTAATTTCACATTATTCTTTTCAGACCCTCTTTAAAGCGAAAAATAAAAAATCAAATAAAGTGATTAATGCCGAGTATAACAACTTCGGGACTGAGAGGTGTTGAGGGGTGACATTAGGTGAACATGGAGTAGTGTCTGGAATGAAGGTCCGAGAAAACGAGAGACCCCTGAGAAATGTTACCATTCTATATCATCGCACAAGTCTGATTATAACATGTGAAAATCTTGTTGACTCTGCCGCGACTCAATCCCAGACTACAATAATGTAGATATGTTTTGAAATAACAGCGAACGAACCCGAGGTCGGGCAGCTAGTAAACATATACTTTAGTGGGTTGTGCGGGAATGGTCGGACAGGCATTGCCGTGTCGTACTGTCGGAGCGAGCTCGTCATGGTATTGTAAATTCTCACTGTTAATACTGGCAATGTTCACATAAATGATTGTTGTGTACCAAAAGGTCAGGTTACGGTAGTAGTAAACAATGCACATCATGGAATGTAACGCAATGGTGTGTGTTGAAGTAACATACCGGCTAACCAGAAGCCACGCCGACATAAGGGCGAGTATCGTGTAGCACAATAACCAATAACTTCCTACACCGAGCCTGTACGGAGCATAACCGAGGTCTGCTCGTTGCTGGTGTGACGTCACGACCAGAATACCGCAGGAATCTTCGCTAGTTAAGGGCTTGTTCCCGAGTTTTTTTCAGACTGGTGTCAATAACTCAAATATTTTTTACCCAAAAGTTTAGAAAAAAATTGAGTCAATGTGTAGTCACACGATGCACAATACTGTGGACGCGTTTTTAAAAATAATGTTCCATTCGTCAGCAAAAAAATAGTTTCCTTCATTTTAGCTCATTTTCACGACGAAAAACGTGGTACTTTGGGAAATGAAATCTAAAAAACCGTTCAGTATAATTCTACAAAAAAATTCAGCTACAAATAATAACATATAAGTGTCAAAACTGTGCAGCGAAACTTTGATATGAGTATTAGGTAGCAATAAAAAAATATTTTCGAAATCACTGCAAAACTCCGTAACAAGGAATATAGCTCTGCATTGTAGTTAAATAAGATGTTATTACGGGCTCAGAGTTGATTATTGCGATCAGTGTACTTATGATTCCTGACCTGTGTTGACCTAAAACTGTTGACGGGGTCGGCAGCTCGAGATACACTTACAATATCCAGTTAAGTTGGTATCTGTGGTAGAGGTCATAGTGCAAAGGTAGTACTCTAAGTTACAGTTAGTTACAGGGACAGGCATTGCAATGTTTGCCTTGCACTACGGGATCAGCCAGTGTCTCGGAGTTTATGAAAGGAATATTCATGGAGAGCCTGGGAACAGTGGCTCACAGACTCTCCTTGAGTAAGAGTGTGAACAAATAGGTAACACACTGGTACATGAGCGGTAATGGAAGCTACCAGTGTGTTGAGTTGAATAAAGAAAGCGATAAAAGTATTTTCATTTTTTTTTATTTAATTTATTTGCCTTCATTTGATCCCATTAAGTCAAATTTTGACGAGGGATATTGAATATGTCAGACAATAATTTCAATCACAAACATTTACAATAAAACATATAGTCACTTAATAACAATACAGTCACTTTAAAACAAGTACAGTTTACAACATATATAGGAAACAAACGTTACTGAAGTTATAATATTGCAATTCCACTCATAACACACGTCACCATTCATACACCCAGCAACAATACAATATAAAAACAAGAACACACTATACGTTAATATTCAGTATAGACAATTTCATCAATTGAGCAAAAATCAATATGCCGAGTGATATTGAAGCCGTCATGTCATAAATTATCATTTACATACATTTACAAAACTGTAACATTAGTACAGTCACATTAGTACAATTTTATAAAATACGAAAAGCAATACAGACCCAATCAAACATTAAGATTCACTGTTATAATATTCATAAATTGAATAAAAGGCTTTGTTTAAAAGATATTTCGTTAACACCAATTTAACTTTTATTTAATTTATCTTACTAAGGTTTCTCAACTTAGTTGGTAATTTATTGTATACCTTAATCCCAGAAAAAATAAGCCCGTTTCTGTAACTTCTTCAAATGATTATTAAGTACATGTAAATTACTACTGATTCTTGTATTATGGGTATGAACTGCTTGATTCATTACAAAGTATGAAGGATTATTTACTACAAAGTTTGCTATTGAATATATATATTGGGATGGCAAAGCCAAATTACCCAAGCTTTTAAATTTGGGACGACAGGAATCACGTCTGTTTAGCTCTGCAATTTTTCTTATAACTTTCTTTTGTAAACGAAAAATGTGTATACTTTTAGAAGAAGCAGCCCAATACATTATACCAAAAGACATAAAAGAGTGGAAAAGGGCAAAATAAACTTGTTTAAGAACAGAAGTTTCAAAAAGGTAAGGCAAATTATGGAGAGCAAAACATGCTGAAGCAAGTTTAGAAGTTATATAATCAATATGTTTATTACCATCAATATAGCTATCAATATGCAAACCTAAAAAACTTGTTGAAAATATTTCTCTCACATCCATATTATTTGTGCCAAATGATAAATTAGGTCTACATTTAGGCTGTTTGGTAACCAAAAATTTTAGTAATCCAGTTTTTTCTGGATTATGTATAAGCTTATTTGCACTAAACCATTTATTCAAATTGTTATAAGTAATATTCAGTTCCTCAATAAATCTGACAGAGTTACTATCATTCATCAAAATACTAGTGTCATCTGCGAGAAGTATTGTTTCAACATTATGCAAAAAGTACGGTAAATCATTAACACAAACCAAAATAAAAAAAGAGTCTCAAGATGGATCCTTGAGGTACACCATTCTTAATTCATCCTTTTTGAATAAAATTCATTTCCAGAATTATCTATCTTTACATGTTGATATCTTCCAGACAAATATGAAGTGAACCACGAAAGCTCTACATCATTAATTCCATAATGATTAAGTTTTTTTTAACTAAAATTGGTGATGATCAACACAATCGAAGGCTTTCGTTAGATCACAGAATATTCCTGCAATATTTTATTTTTTATCTAATGAATTGAGTATAGTTGAAGTTAATTTAAATATAGCTTCATTTACTGATTTCTAGATCAAAATCCAAACTGAGATTTGTTTAACAAGTTATTATGTTCTAAGTAAGAAGATAATCTATTATACATAAGTTTTTTCCAAAATTTTTGTAAAAGTTTAAACCAGAGATATAGGCCTATAATTTGAGACTGAGGTCATACTGTACTTTTAAATAATGGCTTAACAACAGTGCCCTACAGACGATCTGGAAACACACCTGCTATAAAAGAATTATTAAATATATGACTCAATGGAGCACAAATAACATCAATGCCATTTTTTAAGAGAATGCTTGTAATACCACCAAAACCTGACGAAGTCTCAGTAGGAAGAGAATATACAATTTTAGATATTTCATCTGCAGTTATTATACCAGCATTAAATTTTAAACTATATTTAGGCAAATTGTATGTTAAGTATATCATAGGATTATTATTAGACATATATTTGATTTGCAAAACATCATCTATTGAGATAAAATACGTATTGAACTGATTCGCCACTTCTACCGGATCATGTATTAAGTTGTTGTTTATATTTAAAGTGATAGAAGTATTTGAACTTCCCTTTATCGTTTTTCCAGTTGGCGTTTTTATTATTTGCCAAGTTGTTTTTACTTTGTTAGAAGAATTGCAAATTATATTTTGATAATACAACTGCTTAGTCTTTGTAATGACTTTAGTTAGTATTTTACAATATTGTTTGCATTGTGCATTAATTGCTTCATTTTCAGGCAGTCTATACAGTAAATACAATTCTCTTTTCCTTTTGCATGATATTTTTATACCCTTAGTTACCTATCTAACTATTTTTATTAACTTCATTTAATGCAACGGTCTTAGAGGGAAAACTCTCTTGAAATTTTCTAAGAAATAGAGTGTGGAATGTATTGAATTTTGTATTAGTATCCAAACAATCATAGATTTCTGTCCAATGTTCCTTCTCTAAATTTTGTCTAAAATCTTTCATATTACTATCATTTATTATATTTATATATGCTTATACTTTCTGTTTACTTTTGTCATTAAAAAATAATTGCAAGTTACTCAAGGTAATTATTTGGGCATCATGGTCGAATAATGCATTAACAAAAGGCTGTATTTTGTAGTAACCTATATTCTGTGATTCAATAAAAATACTGTCTGTTGCTGTGGCTGAGTCCTTATAGATTCTAGAAGGAAAATTAACTGTAGGAAATATATTAAAAGTCTGTAATACAGTAGTAAAATTTTGTTTAAAAGAACCTTCAGTTAAAAAATTTTTATTAAAATCACCACATATTATCAATTCCTTGTTTTGGCTTGCTATTTTTAAAAGAACATTTTCTAGACAGTTCATAAAATTTAAAAAGTCACCAGAAGGTGATCTATGTATGACTAAGATTGTTGCTTTTTTGTTTTTTAATGAAATAACCACACTATCACATTCAAAATCTTTTTATAAACAAACATCTATATCAACCTTCCTACTAATGAATGTTAATTTAATATAAACACACATACCTCCCCCAGTTGTCATACTTCTGCAGTAATAGGAAACAAGACTGTAACCAGAAATTATAATTTGTTTTAATTGGGGTGTTTTAAAATAATGTTCTGTAAAACAAATAATATCAACACATTGATTATTTTCAGATTCTAAATTTGTAAGTGCCTCTATTAAATTATCCACCTTACTATTAATACTGCGAATATTCTGATGCATAATAGTAAGAGCTCTATTTATACCTAAAACAGGTTTAGCATTAGATTTAGTAATTTTATAGTCATTAGATAAAATATTAGCTCGATTATCTATTGCAGAAGCCAGAGACTCAATATTTTCCATTTGAACATTTTTAGAAGACATTGGCATGTTATTACTAAAACTAAAATCAACATTTAATGATGACTGCCAATCCAGATTATTGTGATCACTCCCATTATCTAGACTGGCAAAAATTATAAGTTTCCCTGCATTTTGGTAACAGTATCAATTTTAGTACAAAGTACATAATTTTTTTTATTTTTTCGGCAATTTTGCTTTTACCCTTCCCATTAAGATGCATATCATGTTTAGTGTGTGCATCTCTGTGCAGCTCACTAGTTTTAACTATCTTAACATTTTTGAAATAATCACACAGTCCTTTAATTTTATCATTCACAGAAATGATTTCTTTATTATAACAAGACTAATCGAGATCATATATGTGTGGTACACCTACCAGGACATTAAACATGTTAGATTTTCCTTTAAGGAATTCAAAAGTTTCTCCCCTTAATTTTTAGCCACACCATTTGTACCTCCTATAAGAACTACAGTGTCTGTATTTGTAAAATGTATGCAGATACAAACCCTCTATCACAAGATTGTGTCTACGTCCCTATGGGAGGTGTCCGCCAAGTGCCCATTGGACGTATAATACGGCGAGACCCCCAAAGAGATGTCGCTGGATATTTGTACGTTAAAATAAGGGCTGAATAAAATAAGTTGTGTGTGATTAAATTATATTAGTAACTTGAGACGTCGTGACTCATAAGTATGTTTTTCAATAAATAAAGGGGTAAGCTCGAAGTCACAGATAAAATCATTTAGTCTATAATTATTTTAGTTAGTTACCAAGTATTAAGGAAGTGTAAAATTATTCCTGAAGAATGTCTACATATCTATGTACGTTTTAATTCTTTAGATATACCATTATTCGTCACACTAAACTGATTCCAAATAACTGAACAAAATGTTTCATTTTGTCACATAGTGCAAACTTGATATCGGCGATTATGATTTAAGTAGTTGAAAACAATGAATTTAGTTTACGACACATTTACGTCACGCGTGTTTGATTTTCGACAGTAATAATTCTATTGATTTTTTTATATTTTAAGCATGTTGTATGGTGAAGCAAAACCAATTAAAATAATACGTATAATTCCTAATTTAATTTAATGCATTTCGTATTAGAATTTCGTATCTAATAATGTTTATGTTTAGAAATTGGCGTGCAGTTTTGACTTATAAATATGTTTTATGTCAATGTATCATCACTACTAATTTGTGTTAGTTTAATAATTTCCTGCCACATATTTCTGTAATTTTTGTAGGCTCCGTGGAAGAAAGCAGCCTGGAAAACTATGCTGATATTTATTTCGATCAATATTCTTAACGCAGCAGCCGGGGGTAAGTACTTAACTTAAGAATGATAATTATATTTTTAAGTAATGTTTTGAAGGTAACCCACGCCTCAGATAATTCTTAAGTTGCCCTTCAATTTCTTTACCATAAATTGCTCTTCATTATTTACAATTTCTAATGACATGTTAAGACGACGACCATTTTATTTATATCAACTTATCTTAGTTATTCTTAGTTCTAACGGCCTGCAGAAAATTTTATCAGCTTCGTTATCAGAAGTGGGTAAGTGTGCATGATAATAATATAGTAATAGTGCGTAAATAGGGCCTGTTACTATAGTTAGCAATATTGTTTTATGGGAGCATGAAAGTAAATACTTTAACACCACTAAATATAATGTATAATTTTTACCAAACAAAAATACTTAATGCTGTTGATTTAACATCTGAGTTATTGAAAAGTTCGGTTCTGTTAATATTTCGTAGCAAGTAAAATTATTTAACTGAAAATCGCACAATAATGAATTCACAATACCTCAAATTACATATCGTGTAGAAATAAAAGTATTTAAGCAACACAGTTATTTCTACAAAAGTCTAGCGATTTTATTTGAATGAAAAGATAATATATTTTGCTCGTAAATTACAACACTCCGTACTAAATTAAATTAACAGCCAATATTTCCTGTATAGTTTTTTGGTTTCGTAGAAATTATAAATTATTAAGTAATACTTAAGGTGAGTCTTGAGTATTTAACTTTTTTTTTTATCAATGTTTCATCTTAGTTGTGAAAATTTGCAATGATTGTGTTTTTAAACCACATGTGATAGTAAAAATTGTTGAACCGTTAGTTCGAAAATATGAGAATTTATGGCGACGCAGAAAATGTTCGTCTAGGTGAGAGATTCTTTTCATAAATGTATTACTTTAAAATCATAAAATATTATGGGTGTTAAACCACGAAGTGATAAATAGTCTCACAAACATCCCTTGACCAGTAATAAAATAATTCTGTTCAGTATAACTCATTAAATATTATCAAAATATAAAAAATGCATATAAAATACGCAAATGTAAATTGCATAGAGCGTTTTATAAATATTTATTAGGAAATTCAGACATTATATCAGTATTATGTTGCAGGAGATAGTTTCAAACAGTAATAATAAGAGAGGAGTGAGAGAGAACACAATATTTAAACCGCAATGAGTGAAAATTATTTTCAGCGAAATTAACAGTTTTACAATTCTTCGTTTTTAAACAAAATATAGAAAAATCGGTGCGCTATTTTAATAAAAGTTAGTGTTTTGTAAATCTTTGTTAAAAATTTCTTATTAGATGTCCTTTAAGAACGGGAAAGTTGGTCTGAATCACGCACGGAATATAAGCCTGAGGGAAATGTGTTAATTATATTATTACGTAAAATGTAAGAGATTTACTTCAACACAACTAAGAACTTGTTGCACTTGTGTTTTGGTAGACGTGTTCACGGCATCATTTATAAAGTAGTCCATAGCCCGCGACTTTACTCGCGTGGTTTTGTATTATATGTACCTGGGTCGTGAAAAAGTTCAGTCAAAGTACTCTAAATTATTATATGTAGACCTAACTCGTAAAATATGTGTTCCTATTTTCAATGTCTTTTCGAAAACTTAATATTTACGAGATAATAAATTAAGCATAAAAATAAATGTAATGAAAGTTTTCTGCGCTTAGAATTTCATATAAGTAATAATATTATTAGTGTAATCGCACTTATGTATTATATAATTACAACTACAAACATTCAAAACAAAACAAACGACAAAATAGCTGATTATAGACGACGCAGCAGACACACAGACACCGCGAGGAAAGCGAACAAATACAAATTACAAGTAACTATGGACAAATTTTTGTCGTTCGTTTTGTTTCGTCTGTTTCTTCTTGTAATTATTTTTGGTCCGTTGTTTTGAACTACTGACTGAATTATTTTTGTGGAATATTCTGAGCTCTTTGTTTATCATAGGTTTTTTTTGTGCTTCGGTGTTCGTTTATATTCATTAATTTTCTCGCAACTCACTGACTGAATTTCGTTGTGGAATTGTATATGTTAAGCGATGTTTACCAGATTCAAAGTAGTTTTGTTTGTTTACGTGTCAGTTTATCTGTGTATATTCTCTGGCTTTCTGTGACACACCATTTGTTGTAATGACATATGTCTATAATACTTCTTTAGTTTGTAACCCCCCTCCCCCCCCAATTGCAAGAATATTTCAAATATAGCAGTACCTTCCTTTTTCAGTACGACGCACTGGATATGGCGACAGCATAAAGTGGGCCAATAACATAACGAAGAAAACGTATGCAGTTAGAAGAGTAGTCACTGCTAGTTTTCGTATATGTAGGCCAGCGAGCTGAGCACTGTTTTTATGTGTGGTTTAAATAACGATAACTGAAGTTGAAAGAGACTATGAGGGATGATACAAAACACATTCCACGTTTATGTACTTAGCAGTCCAGGAAATCACTAAAATAGAACATTTTAGACTTTCTGTGTACCATTGAATATAAACTACCACGAGACCGCCAGGAACGAGCTGTATATATGCACCTGTAATGTTTTAAAAACAATTTTCACCATTAAATATCGAATTTCAAATAATCGTTTAAATTTCTACGTGTTTAATAAAGCATCATGCCTAAGCAAAAATTACGAAGCTAACGTAAAATTCAACTGGTTCCACATATACCGGTTTTAAATTAAAAAAAAAAAAAACACACATTCCGCCTTCCTTATTACCTCTCCAAGGTTGAATTTGAAAAAAAAAAAAAAAACACAGAGAATATTTTTGCAGACTTACATAAGCATCGTTCTAAAGCAAATGACACTCCGGAAACTCGAATGCTTGATATATACGTAGGAATAATCGAAATCTCATTTAATGTTTTTCACTTTTAAAAGAAATCGAATTATAAATAAACTTTAAATCGAATAGGCAACCTTTAGCCTGTAAGTATCCAATTGAATTGAAAATCATGACAATATCCTTTTGGATTTGAGTTATATTAATGATTCATGTAACAACCACATTTCTTTCCTTAATTTCAGATAATTCTGAAATCACATTTTCAGTGACTCCTTTAATCAATAAAGAGTTAATTCTATCAGGCCTTGTCACGACTTTCTACAAACCGAGGAAGCAGGAGTATTTTACACTAATCTCCTCGATGTCCAAGCAACAAACAAGCCTATTCACATATATATTGTTTCACATAGCTTCAGTAGAAGTTTACGGTTCTGAGGGTGCCAACTTTTCAAGTGTTGTAGAAGATTTATGCTGTGTTTATCGAAGTTTTTTGGTTCTAAATTAAACCTAAGATGTCAGTACACTATATGTACAGTAATTATAGTCTTGGTATACATTATATTAATATTAACAGTAATTGCCCATAAGTATGTGTCAAAATTTATTGTATTTACAAGAAGCAGAGTATACACGAACACGATCGTACTACTATTTTTTTTGAAAACAGGTTCAAAATTTTGTACCGCTACTCCAAATGTACAACGTGTCCTACTCGTATAATGCATATTTATATACATTGTGCAGAGAATACTTTCGTAGCGTTATTCAAAATGCTACAGTAAAATTCGAATGAAGAGCTTTTATTTTGAGTTCTACTGAATACTACAGGGCAGAGAATCATTATAGTAATTTCTCTGTCTTGTTGGTGAGAAACAGGGGTGCAAAACTGGGCTGAGACACTCTTCCCAGTTTCTATACAACTAGCAGTACACCTGCGGCATTGCTCGCGTGTATTACTCACAGCAGATACCTCAATGTACACCAGATAGATATTTCAGTCGTCAAGCGTTAGAATGACAAATCTGCTAGTTTAGTTAACTCTCCAACAGGATAAGTAGCTGTAGCTGTCCACGCGAAAAGCAGTCTTAAGTTTACCCCTGCCATTAACAGCGACTTCGCCTAGGCCTTATTTAAAGTCACCGCAAAGTAGTTTGCGTCGTATTAAAACTGATTTCCCTCGAGCACAACCATTGGTGATGGTGCCCTCAACAACAAATTTGTTTCTCAAAACCTTCATTTCAAGTTAAATAATGGTATTAAGGAATTTTGGCGGGATAATGTTTCGCTGAAACATAAACGTGTTTGGTGCCCCAACCTTGGGGTTAGTGATGCGGTATATGTGGGTTGATGCTGTTGAGGAACTTCAGCAAATGGTGGACTGCATAATCCATTTTCATCACTTTTGAACGACTTCATCCAAGTTACGCGAATTTCATCTGCCTTTCAGTTTTTTTGTGTGAGACTTACATGTTTGCACAGTCTTTAAAAGGAATTGAAGCCCAGAACCTCCCGGACAATAGATCGGAGCTGCAAATAACTGCGCCACATAACGTCGAATTTATTAATGAAAACTACCTTTAAAAATTAAATTTCGATTTACTGGGCTCATAGAGGTTGTGCAACAACGCGTCTCGTTAAAGCCTTATAATGAAACTCCTTCATAATTAATTTCTCGCTGTTCATACTTATTTTCGAATCGTCTGCATTAAAAATTCACAAATAATATTTCTATTTAATTAAGTTATATTACAAAATATGAAAACTTCGTAACTTTTTAGGTACTTACGTAAACATCATTCTGACGTGAATACCACCTCAATATCTCTATTGGTTAGATAAGTTATCATCGGCTGATAGAAAAATATTTTATGCTTTTTAATCCCTTTATATGTCGAATTTCGAAAAAATGTTTCTTTCACACATTAAATATCTGTTCAAGTATCCAAGTGAAGTGAAAGTCACGACGATAACTAATTCAGTCAAAGCAAAATCGATCACTCATTAAAAATCACATATCACTCTGTACAGTACTGAGAGTTCGAAATTTTAAAAACCTTAAAACCTTTTTACGGCCATTTACGTTATCATCATCCGGAACCAAAAATAAACTGAATATCTCGATGGCTTCGATATATATATATATATATATATATATATATATATATATATATATATATATATATATATATATATATATATAATTTATCTAAAACACGTTCCAGGTCTTTTCACCTCCTAAGATACTGAATTTCGAAATACCCTTGTGTCACACTTTAAATAGACTACTGATGTGTCTTGGACGTGAAATACTCGACAATAGCTCGTTTGGTTAAAGATAAATCGACGATTAATTAAAACACACGTTTCACCAATTTTCACCCCTTTTCACCTCCTTTGGGGAGTTCCGAAAAATCCTGAAATAACTTTTCACGTATTTCAGTAAGCATCAATCTTAAACAAGAATCACGTCGCTATGTAAAAATCAATGTGATCGATATATATCAATTTGTGAATCGAAAACACATTTCCCCCTTTTTGCCTCTTTGGGATGAAATAGAAAAACATATTTTAATGATATTTGAGATACTTACAAAAGCATCAATCTAAAGCAAAGAGAATTTCGATATATCGATTGGTTCAATAGATATGGAGGAATAATCGAAAACACATTTTGCGTAATTTCACCCTCTTAGTTTAGGAATTTCGTAACGTCTTGGAGTCAATTCATAGACATTTGTATGCATAACCAATTAAAGTAAAAGTCACGACAATAGCCAATTGTGTTTCAATGATATAGACGATTCATAAAATTCACATTTTGCCCCTTTTTACTGCTTGGGGGTCGAATTTTAAAAAAAATCCTAATACTGCTTTTTGGGTATTTACGTAAGCAACATTTTGAAGTGAATACCAACTCTTTATCCCGAAGGATACGATAGATATAGATAGAAAATCGGAAATACGTTTAAGGTCTTTTCGCCTCCTTAAAAGTTGAATTTTGAGAAACCCCTTCTTAGTGCTTACCTACGACCTTAGGGGAACCCACACAAAATGTTTCACGATTCTAGGTTCAGTCGTTTGGGATGCAGTTTGATATGTCAGTCAGTCAGTCAGTCAGTGTTCTCTTTTGTATATATGGATTAGAATGACATTTTATGGACGCTGGCGCATGTTAAATATTTTATATTTATTGTTGTGTTACAGTGATAATTAAATTTATAAACCTATTTTTTCTTGTGTTATGCGAATTTCGAATTAATGGAAATGTTAAAATTTTTAGTTTAAACTACCTACACATTTACGGTGAATAGAGAAAGACAATTATCAAAACTAATACGGTAATTTTTATAATTATTCAGGTAAAGGATAATAGTAATGTCTTGAGGTATTAAATTTTAAATTATTTGCCGGTTGACATTATAAAATAATTAAAAAATTATTTTTTTTTAAATTAATATTTTGTTACAAAACATCGTTTTACTCTTGACAACTACTGATAAGTCAAAAAAGTAATATTGATTTATTTCTATTTATTTGGTTGTTTTACGTGCTTTCTATAAGCACAAGGCATTCATTGGTAGATGTACACGGGAGAAAGGCTTCTTACCTTATAGATTATGACACGTGTTCTGAAGCGGGTATTTTGAAAGTTTGCGTGAACTTCTTATACCTTAACAACGTCACAAAAGTGCAGTTGTAACAACTAGTTTAGCTGTCAGGTCACATCAGGCAGGTAACGACAGCTAAAGACAACATAATTTACAGTATAATATTTATTCTTTCTTTCACATACCAATGTTCTTAAGGACCAACAAGTTTTCTTTCCTTCGATCTGGTGCCAAGTAGCTTTGTAGAGTTTTTAGGTGAGCACAAAACTCTAACATAGTAGTTTATCTTCATAGAGAAGTTTTCATGTTCAACATGGTTAGTATCGTCAAGAAAAGGTCAAATGTACTTTGAAATCTTCAATGAAACAACACTGCAGTTAACGTAAGCGTTATATTTAGCATAGACGTTAAATGAATATTTGTACTTGTTAACGATTTTATTTTAGAAATTCATATAACGTACGTATATTATCATATATAGCTCTATTAATAACTCGTTTTGTAGTATGTTTGTGGTAGTTACACATCACAGTATAATAGTTTTATTTTCTGTCTTTCTCCATCTCTTTCCAACCTAAATGCGTGTGAATGTGCATAGAGGTATATTTGTGTGTGTTTGAGCGTATGTGTAATTTCAATTTGGCCTTGACTGTTATCGCAATAATTTAAGCGAAATGTTTAAAAAATTTTTCCAGGGCAATATGACGTGACAGTAATGCACCGATTGGACGATAGTATCAACAGTAGATATTATGGTGAGTACATAATTAATACATGATCATAAATGTAAACGTCACTTGTGTAGATAAAATAAGTTTCAAAATTAACTTTTAAAATGTGTACAATACACAAACAATTTCCGTTGCGCTCTTCAGGGTTGAAGACCATAGTGTCTTGATAAGGATAGATACGTAACTGAGGATCCACACCACTATCTCATTTTAATATAAACATTTTGTAATTGATTATTTTACTTATTTATGTATATATATATATGTATATACGCGTTCTTGTACATAATCATTACTTTATTTGAATGTAGGCACCAAGTCTTCCACAATACCACAGCTGAAACTCACAATAATGTAATCGAAATAGTGTTGGTAGCAAAAAAATGTAATTTATTTCAATGACAAAGAAAATGTAATGTATAA